>SEYY01000934.1:294498-302085 GCA_009176605.1 Armadillidium nasatum
AAGAAGATAGAAAAAGCTCGTCAAGTCATTCACCCATTTCTCCTATTAAAATTTCAGCTGGTGGTGATTTATTTATAAATCGAAACATTAACTCCCCCGAAAAAAAAAGAGAAAACAATGAGTACAAACTGGTGTTTGTGAGAGTTTTATGAGGAGATTAGAAATAAATTATCTCCACCCAACAACATACATGAATGATATAAAGGTAAGAATGTTTGCGGATAAGCTAGCAACTCCAACCCCCAGGAAAACTGACCTCGAGTTAAGGAATGTCGCAAACGAGTAATAAGGGAATGGATCGGTCCAATCCTTCACCCTCCCAATTAGCTCACCCCTTTGGGAGGCCGCAGAGATGTCCGATTGTGACGACTCGAGGAAAATAACCCTTCAACCTATGTGGGATAATTCCCTTGCCGTAAATGGGGTGGAACCCCTTTCTCAAACAGTGGAACAAAGTCTCCTTGGCATAGGAGTGTTCAGTCATCGAAAGACTTACCCGCCGAACTATCTAACCCCTCAACTATGGCTTGCATTCACCACGGGGGGCTCGAGTAATCCGGGATCTACTCCATACATAGTTGTATGATAGGGTAACACTAGGTTAACCCTTATGAAATCAGAATGACTGAACTTAAGGGAACTCGTCCATCTGTTTTTTTTTTTTTTTTTTTTTTTTTTTTTTTTTTTTCCAGGATAGGGAGACCCTCCAAGAGTACCAACCACGGACATCGGCCGACCATCCGATGAGGTACTGCAACCAAGGAGGACGTCAGGAACGTACCGACCCTACGTAAGAGCAATTTGCGACACCCTAGAACCGAGGACAGAAACCCCCTGGGAGTGAAGTGTGCCAGAAAGATAGGAAATGAGTAAACTCATTTAAGAGAGCGTAAGGATATCACTCAGGCTATTGAAGGATGGAGTTTGAGACAAAGTTAGAGTTTGTGTAAGTGTATCACAGATTTAAGACGTTATGGTGTGGGTGCTGTGTTGTCTAAGTGTTCTAGATATAAGTGGATGATGACAGCAAAGAAAGGAGTTATTCTTTGTCAAGAATAGCCCTTTATTCGCTGTTTCGCCAAGGCATTAGCTTGACGTTCTGATCTTCTCGGAGGAGTCAAGGTTGCGGATGGCTCCTCTGAAGGAGGATCAAATATGTTAGAGTGAATTTCTAAAGGGTACAAGTGAATGACAGCGCGAGTTATTTCACCGTTTCTAGTAGTTAAGGAAACCGATCTAACATGTCCGTCGGGAGAAGTATGGAGTGTTTTGATGATACCTAAACGCCACTTTAGGCGAGGACCGTCGTCCTCAATTAAAACCACATCTCCAATGGAGATGTTAGTCTTACCAGAAACATTCCATGATTGTTTCAGATTGATAAGGTAATCTTTCTCCCAAGAAGAACGAAATTTAGATATAAGAGAGAGGAGATATCGGTAGCGTTTGTTGATCTTAACAGGGTCCAGGTAAGTGATATCTGTGTCCGAGAGTTCTAATGGGATTGGTAAGGAATTCAATTTGTACCCCATTAATAAGTGAGAAGGAGTAAGGGGGTCTTCACATTGAAGTTCATCCCCCACAAAGGTAAGGGGTCGACAGTTGAGTACTGACTCAACTTCGATTAAAACAGTATAGAACTCATCATAGGATATGAAAGCTTTGTTTAAGGTGCGTTTTAAATGTAACTTTGTTATCCCTATTAGTCTCTCGAAGAATCCGCCATAGTGACTACTACGAGCTGGATTGAACCTCCACGTGATGGAATGTTGTGATAGGAAGTCTTTGACAGAAGGTAGAGTATGTAGTTGTTTAAGATATTGAGAAGACGCTTGAAAATAAGTAGCATTATCTGAAAAAACTATTGAAGGCACTCCACGTCTGCCCATGAAACGACGTAACGCAAGAAGGAAGGATTCGGTACTGTTATCTAGAACAAGTTCCAGATGTACAGCTCGAGTGGTGGCACATGTGAACAAAACAACGTAACACTTAACTGTACTGGCTTTGGGAGTTTTAATGAGAAAGTAACCCGTTAAGTCGACGCCGATTACTGTAAAAGGTCTAGTATTCATTACTCTAGCTTTGGGTAATGCTGCTAAGGGGGCAGGGCGGAAATGTACTGCTTGTAAACGTTTACAAAGCACGCAAGGTCGAGTGACCTTCTTAATGGTGGTTCTCATGCGAGTGAAATAATACTTTCTGCGAATTATTAGTAGAAGTTCGGAGGTACCTAAGTGATGGTGCGATAAGTGAGTGTCCCATATGAGTAACTTCGTAAAATAACAATTAAAGGGAAGCAAAATGGGGAATTTAGTATCATATGGAAGTGAAGAGTTACTTAGACGTCTATCGCAACGAATAATTCCATCCACTAAAACTAAACTTAGTTGTTTACATAAAGAAGTAATAGACAAATTATTTTTAAAATGGTTCAATTCGGACTCAAAAAATTCTCTCTGAATGGTTCGAATCCAATAAAGTTCAGCGTTCTGATTCTCTTCAATGGAGAATTGATGCGAGAATTTCGGTCTAATTATAGATTTATTTAAAGGCAGATTTATATTTTTTAAATTATTTACAAAACGAATTATTAATTTAGTGATACGCAAGGCTTTGTTTAAAGACGAGTAAGCATGCAAATTTAATATTGTAGTTTCGGGAGGATCCACTACGATAGTGGTGGCCACTACAGGAATTTCCTCATCTGCAGAAAGTGAAGGATGATCCTTCCATACTGGCCAACTTGGGGGATCTAACAGCCATGGGGGACCGGAGCCCCAAAGTTTAGAAAATATATACTTACTATCCGACCCACGTGAAGCTAAATCAGCGGGATTACATTCGGTTGGGACATACTTCCACTCAACTGAGGGAAGGTTTTTATGGATTTCATCTACTCTATTCTGGTTAAAGGTGGGGAGTTGTTTCTTAGAATACAACCATTGGAGCGCGACCTGACTATCGATCCAAGCGTAAATATTACGAAATACAAGGATATTATCAAAGGTGTCAATCACAAATTTCAATACGCGCGAGGAAAGTAAAGCTCCCATTAACTCTAGTCGTGGAATGGAGAGTTCCTTGATAGGCGCAACCTTCCCCTTAGAAATAAGTACATTTGAAATTGGACCGGTATCTAAACATGACACCACATAAATAACAGTGGCGTAAGCAGACCCAGATGCGTCTGAGAAAGCATGAAGTTCTACTTCTTGTGTGTGAATAAGTTGTCTAGGCAATTTGAAGTTCAAACAATTTTGAAGGTGATTGGAGATGGATTTCCACTCATTTTGAAGAGCATCTGGAATTTTAGTATCCCAATTCAACTTTAATTTCCAAATTTTTTGTAGAAGTATTTTGCCTCTTATAACCACTGGTGACAAGACTCCTAAAGGATCAAATATTGAGGCTACGTTTTGTAATATTTTACGTTTGGTATTAGCTTCAGAATTGAGTTTACGAGAAGGGTAAGACATGGTATCTGATTTGACATCCCATTCCATGCCTAACATCTTTATGAGGTGTCCCTCTATGCCTAAGTTCTGTTCCTGAAATGTAGAAGTGGCAAGGGGAGAATTAGAAGCCCACTCTCTCAAATTGAGGCCAGCTTTGCTGAATAAAGACCGTGTATTGGTGAAATAGGATCCAATCTCTTCTTCGGTTTCAAACGTTCCAAAAAGATTGTCAACATAGATTTGTTCTAAAATGGTGTCCTTATACGCTATTTCAGACTGATTTACGTGATGATGGAGGCATGCGGCCAGTAAAAAGGGGCTACACGTCGCTCCAAACAATACTGACTTGAAACGATACGTGGCGAGAGGAGAATGTGGATCTGAGGGGTCTCGGACCCACAAAAATCGAGTGGAGTCTCGATCTTTCTCAGTTAGACGAATACCCAAAAATGCCTTTTCAATATCTGAAGAGGTGGCATAAGGTTTGATACGAAATTTAAGTAGTAGTTTACCCAGATCAGTAATGAGAGAAGGACCACTATGAAGGCAGTGGTTTAAGCTAGGATTTCCCGAGGAACAATCGTATACCAACCTCAGGGCGGTAGTTGAAGATGATTTACGAACACCATGATGGGGGAGATAATGTAATTTTGATTCAGGATGTACAGGATTCGATGGTTTGACCTCCTCAATAAAGTCACGGGCCAATTGGTCCTTAATCACATCATCATATGATTTGAGAAGTTGAGGGCTTTCCCTCAATTTTTTCAAAACGCTATATAAACGAGACTTTGACAAGGAGTAGTTATCTGGAAGGGGAGAATGGTTATCGCGCCAGGGTAAAGAAACGACGTATCTCCCATTCTCGAATCGTAGGTTATCCTTAAAGGACTCTAAGGTAGTTTTTTCAGCATCCGTAAACTGTTCGTTGGGAAGTATGCCAATGTGAGAAAGAGACCACAGACGATCTAAGTCAGTCGTGGAGTTTTGATCTGGATACTCATTTGAAACGGGTATAATTAAAGAATTGTCTTCATTAATCGAAGACTTGGATAAAGGATCTCCTTCCTCATATGCAGTGAGAGAAAGAGTTGAGGTTTTATCATCATTAATAAATGACAAGTGAGAATTATTTATCTCTTCGGTGAACTGAATCTCAGTCCGAAATGAAGACACGACTGTAACTTGAGCGTCAGAATTACTAGAAGTGAAGGGCAGTTGTCCCCATATGATATGACCAAGGTTAGTTTTCATTAAGTTGACGTCATGAACCTTCTCAAAAGATTTAAGGAAACTTGTTTAGGTGATCGGCTCCGAGCAAAATTCCAATGTCTGAAACTCTGTCACTGGTTGGATAAGGGTTTGCGAGGGGAACATGATGCTTCCTCAACATTGTGGTAGTCTTCACCAGACCTGGAATATTCAAATCATTGGGTAAGTAGTCTACAACGACGGCAGAAACGGGAACGACTCCTTCCTTAGTCTTGATGTTAAGGGTTACGACATCATGTTCAGAAGGAGTTCCTTTATGGTTAATACCATTGATAGCTATGTTTATTTTGGAATTAGGAACACAGTTGAACAATTTGGAAATTGATCTGGTAACTAGTGTCCTTTGTGAAGCTTGGTCACAAAGGGTTCGCACCATTATTGGCCTTTTATCCTTAAATATAGTCACATCGGCAATGGGTAACGCTACCCCACTGTTGTAAGATGAAAGTGTCGTCGTTACATTATTTGATGAAGTTTGGGGGAGAGAAACGCGTACTGATTTTTGGAATTGATCACAGAGAGCGGTATGATGATCTGGGGACTTGCAATTAAAGCAAGTTTTGTTGCTTTGGCACTCATTAGTAGGGTGATATGAGGCCAAACACTTGAGACACCATTGGTGTGTCTCCGCCACTTGTTTTCTTAACTCAAGAGAGGGTAGTAAACCACACTCAGAAGTGTAGTGTTTACTACGGCAGAATCTACATTTTACATTCGAATTAGCAGCATTGTTGTTATTCTGATTATTATTACTATTTTTATTATTACCAGGAATTTTAACATCATTACTACCATTATTTTTGCTATTATTATTGTTATGATTATTATTTGATTTCTGGGATGGTTTAGTGGGTGGTGGAAGGTTAGTTTGTGTGGTGACTAACACAGTTGATTGCTTGGGCTTTGTCCCACTAGTCTTCCACTTGTTGTTCGATGAGGAGTTATTGTCAGAATTCTTGGAAGATGTCTTCTCATTTTTTGTACTGGAAGACAAGGATTGACCAGAAGCCTCTAGGACAGTTAATGTTTGATTTAAACTGTCCATCAGAGACTCCAAAGTCCAAGCATCTTCTGATTTGTCCTTTGAGTTTTCCCAGAGGATTTTTTCTCTTATTTGAGCTGGGAGTTTTTTGGCAAGAAGCACTCCTAAAAGAGTTGAACAGCTGCCGCAATTGTTGATCATTCCTTTTGTTTTGAGGGATTCGACATAACAATGTACCTCCGCTTTAAATTGATAAAGCTGGTGGTAATCGTATTTGGGAGCTGATATGTTCAGCAATTTCGATATCAAGGTCTCCTTGACTTTAGCAGGATTACCAAAGTCTCTCTTCAGTAAATTTAGAATGATCTTGTAGTTGTTGCCTGAGACTGTGTAACCAGAAACCAATTTGAGAGCGGGACCCTTGAGACAATCTAATAGTAAATTCAACTTATTTATCTCGGAGTACCCTTTATTTTCCACATTTGTCTCAAACACTTCTATGAAATTGGAGAAAGTCAATATATCTCCATCGAAGGTTGGTAGGCGTTTAGTGGGAAGTTTGAAGGCCTCGGGTACGCGCGGGGTCTCCGAAGCGGAATTAATGGTAGGTGTGGCAGATTCTCTCTTAAGGGGTTCTAAAATTAGTTTGGTCGTTTCAATTTTATCCGTGATCGCCATATGACGCTCAAAACATTCATCGTCGTCTCTAGAGAGTGCGTCATCATCTAAGGACTCTTGTATGATAGTATCGAACCCACTTAAGTCTGCCTCGATACCTTCTAAGGTTTTGACTAGCGCTATTAGTCTCCCCAGATGAGGTTCAGGATCGCTAATTATCCTATCTATTTCATGGACGGACTTTGTCGCTCGAGACCGTAGTAATTTTCTTTGTTTCTTCGCATTGTCTAATCTTCTTTCTCCCATATCTGACAAGTCGTTGTTCGGATCGGGGGTCGTCATGATAAATTAAGATTTAGCTGGATGGTCGTTTAAAATGAACCGATTAAATAACCCTATTAAATGAATTAAATTTTTAACTTAAACTCTGTTAAGATATAGACCTGTAAAGGTAAATTGGCCCTTTAAATTGGAGAGCTTAATTAAATAAATTGAAGTTTAATTAAAGCTCTGTTGAAATATATCAATTAAATAGATAATTGGAATTTTAAATTACAAGTCAGAACGCTTATTTGTGATGTAAATTTCCTCTGACCTGTGATCGCTTAAAATTTTAGAGGTATGCTCAATCAACTAGACTTAATGTAAGCAAGTCTAAAGGAGTGAACTTAAATTTTTAGAGTTGTGCTCAATCAACTGGACCTTATGTAAGCAAGTCTAAAAGAGTGAGCTTAAATTTTTAGAGTTGTGCTCAATCAACTAGACTTAATGTAAGAAAGTCTAAAGGAGTGAACTTAAATTTTTAGAGTTGTGCTCAATCAACTGGACCTTATGTAAGCAAGTCTAAAAGAGTGAGCTTAAATTTTTAGAGAAGTACTCAATTAACTAGACCTAACAAACAGATCTACAAAATTGAGTTAAATTTTTAGAGATGTACTCAATTAACTAGACCTAACAAACAGATCTAAAAAATTGAGTTAAATTTTTAGAGTATCAAGTATATGGTACGAGTATGTAACCTTAATGTGATCCACATTCACAATGTTAAACAATACTTAAGTTCTCATTAAATCCGATTGTTTATTTTCTTGTGATGTATAATCTCCTTGATTTGTAACCGTTGTGAGTTTGGCAGACTTTATTAAGTCTGCACCGTGGTGGACGTCCCCCACAATTAAACGCGCAAACAAACCAAACAAAAAAAAATATTAAAAAAATATAAAAAATAAAGATTACTAGTAGCCAAGCTGAAGGCAA
>SEYY01000935.1:0-2500 GCA_009176605.1 Armadillidium nasatum
TGTCTTTCAGTAGTTTCTGCGTTAGAGAGAATCCCAATAGAGAAGCTATTTAATTATAACTATATATGTTTGTACACAGTTCAAAGTCAAAAGTTGAGATGCAGTACGTGAACTCTTAAAGACGTAAAATTAAGTATTAACTTTAGATTCGAATTAATCACATATTGTTAGTTATTTTTTTCATGCATGAGCTTGAAGAATAAATTGTCTGCTTAAACTGTCAGAGGCTAGCAATTAATAGGTGATTTGCTTCACCACTCAGCTTGTACAATCTCCATTCCATAATGGAAACCTCCAAAATGGAAACGGTCTTCAATGTCCAAATCCCGTAAAGGACTGGACTGCTTCCCGCTCAAGAGATTGTACTTGGCCTCGTCATCATGGCTAAGCACGCGAGTTATAGAACAGGAACTCGGAAATCACACTATAGAAATGATCCTTTGAAGTATGATCTTGCCAGACCATTCCACCATACATACTTATTAACAACTCATTCGCACACCTGCAATTTATTTTTTTTATTTTTATTTTATTAACATTGTTAATTCATTAATTAATTTAAAAAAATAAATACAAAACTTTCAATTACACTAATATATATATATATATATATATATATATATATATATATATATATATATATATATATATATATATATATATATATATATATATATATATATATATATATATATATAATATATATATATATATATATATATAATATATATATATATATATACCCATACAAAAATAGTAAGTAAAATATTCTTCGCATATTTAAGAAAACTATTTCAAAGGTAGACATATCTATCTAAATAGAATATAGTGTCCAAAATGTATATATATATATATATATATATATATATATATATATATATATATATATATATATATATATATATATATATATATATATATATATATATATATATATATATATATATATATATATATATTAGAGAAGATAGAGAGAGAAAATAGAGAGAAAATAAAGAGAAAAAAAAAAAAGAAGAGAGAATCATAAGGAATAGTAATCGACAATTTAAAATTAAGCAAAGAAAAGGATATAAAAAAAAAAAAATAAACGGCTTCAGGATAGATAAAAAAAAAAGAAAGAAAAGAAGAAAGTAATTATTTATTGTAACAGAAAAAAATTAAAAAATGAGAAAGATTTCCAAATTCCATTTAAAAAAAAAAAAATATATTTATATTAACATGCTTTAACAGCATATTATTTAAAACATAAACGCACTAAAACAAGGGAAAATAAAAAATACTCGCGAATATCTCATGGAATATAATTTAAGTGTTTTTTTAAGTTAATAAAATATAGAAAAGGTCCGAATAAATCAAAATTCTTGATATATTAAAAATATGATCATTTAAATTAGTTATCCCAATTTTTGTCTTTTTTAATACTTAATAAAACTTTAATTTACTGGAAAGGTTTGAATCAAAAGATTATAAATTAGAACTATCTTACTTTTGGAATATAAAATCAAATCAACTATAATTATTAGAAGATTTTTAAACGTGACGTTTCACGAGATTCGAGTTTCATTCAAGTTAAATATAATTTAAACTTAGATTTTTAATACAAAGTAAGTATTTAAGAGAAGGTGTTCTCACTTATAAAAACGCATATAAGCAAATACGACAACTGATAAAAAATATTTGCTCTCATACAAACTTTATTCTCCTGAAGTTACCACAGTCACTCTCATGAATGTCTCACTGTAGAAAGTTTACAGCTATACTCTCGATCGGAGATAATTAATACATTTTCTATGTTCAGTAGGTTTTATTGTAGTACAGTCAACAATTTTTTTAATGCAAAAACAATGAAACATACAAATGCATACAAATCTATCTTCGGTGGACACCCTGTAGAATCAGCAACCACAGACACGTGTGTGCGTGCGCGTGTGTGCGAATATATATATATATATATATATATATATATATATATATATATATATATATATATATATATATATATATATATATATATATATATATATATATATATATATATATATATATATATATATATATAATATAAATGTTCGATATGAAAAATTACTTGGGAGTTCGTTCATATTTCCCTTTTTTTTATATTTATTTTTTTTTTTTTTTTTTTTTATATATAATATATATATAACTGAATTAAAATTTAACAAAAAAAAGTTAAAAAACAAAAAATTAAATCTTATTGACAAGCTGGCAAAACATCTTTTGAGGATGCTAAATTGTCAATATATTGAATTCTTTATTCATAAATTTTATAATAAAATAATTTCAGCAAAATAAAGATGCTAAAGAAGCTTATTCCTTTAAATGAATAAATAAGTGATCGATTAGTTGAAAATGAAAAGAATCTAAAACTATTCGTATTCAAAGTTTTTATATATATATATATATATATATATATATATATATATATATATATATATATATATATATATATATATATATATATATATATATATATATATAT
>SEYY01000935.1:20000-22500 GCA_009176605.1 Armadillidium nasatum
AATTATAGTCCTTTCAACTAAACTATTCAAGAATAAAGAATTTAAGTGATTATAAAAGATCTTTCTTTTAATTAAGTATGGAAAAAGATCCTTTGAGTGGAGGACCAAAAAAAGTTACGCCAGAAATGACTGATAAACTCCACTAAATCGTTTAAACTTTAAACAATAAAGTTTACACTGATCGAAGATTAACGGTATCAGTAGAGTATGGAGACTGTGAATTTCAAAAAGGAAAGAGTAATAAACATTTTAGAGCAAGAACTGAACATGTCCTAATTAACTGCAAAATAACTAAGTGTTCTCACATACCGTGGCACAAACTGTAGAATAACTGGCTCACGTGCTTGAGGGAGCCGGATCGATACCACTTTCTCTGATCCTAGGTATATATTATACTATCCAGTAAAGTTCCTCACCTCGAAAGAGGCAACGCCCTTTTTAACAGTGCTTTGGCAATGTTCCAAAGAAGTCATAGAACTTTTTTGACC
This sequence comes from Armadillidium nasatum, assembly GCA_009176605.1. NCBI lineage: Eukaryota > Metazoa > Arthropoda > Malacostraca > Isopoda > Armadillidiidae > Armadillidium > Armadillidium nasatum. The sequence goes on from SEYY01000935.1 coordinate 20,489, forward strand.
ATCTTGTAACAAATGGCAAAATTATGATCGATTAATAAACACGAAAAGATCGGAAATGGAAAGGATTGAAAGATTGGAAATGACCCGATCTTCAAAAAAAAAAAAAAAAAAAAGGACTCAATTTCGTACTTGCTGACAAAGTCCCTTGGAAATGACCCGATCTTCAAAAAAAGGACGCAATTTCGTACTTGCTGACATTGGACGTGTAGAAAGTGCCGCGACATTTCATGATTCTACCTCGATTCTCACGCACCAAGGTTGTTCACAGCAAGTGAAGTGTTATTAACTTATGACAAGTACTTTAATATCTATAAGTGCATACCTGGGCCCAAGACCAAGTAGGACACACGATGTTATAATTCTGTATTAAAATTACATGTATTTACACAATTTGAATAAAGAATAAAGAAAAAAATAATTTTAACTCATCCTTACAATAAAAGTTAAACTTATTAAAATAATGGAAATTTTAAAAATATACTTTTTCAATTTCATCATCGTCAAATGTACTAAATTATTGAACGTCCCATCACTCAATATATATATATATATATATATATATATATATATATATATATATATATATATATATATATATATATATATATATATATATATATATATATATATATATATATAAAATATATATATATATATATATATATATATATATATATATATATATATATATATATATATATATATATATATATATATATATATATATATATATATATATATATATATATATATATATATATATATATTATATATATATATATATATATATATATATATATATATATATATATATATATATATATATATATATATATATATATATATATATATATATATATATATATATATATATATATATATATATATATATATATATATATATATATATATATATATATATATATATATATATATATATATATAAATATATATATATATATATATATGCGTGTGTGTGTGTGTGTGTGTGTGTGTGTGTGTGTGTGTGTTTATGTTTGTGTGTGTGTGTGTGTGTTCCATGAATAGAACTATATGGGAATATAAGGTAAATGTTTATAGATTCTATTTGGTCTTCTTAACCTTCATAATCCACATGTAAGTCAAGGTTTTAGTAACTCCATTGAGTCTACTACTCATTCGGATATATATGTATATAAAAGAGCGGAAATACCGCTAAATTACAACTAATAACGTAACAATCCAAAAAGGAAGGAATCAGTTTTTCAACCCCCCCAAAACCCCACCACAACAAATCTCCCTAAATAAAAAATAAAAAAATGACCCTCCCCTCTTTTCAACTCTATCGAAAAACAAAAGAACAAATGAAAAATGAAAAATGAAAAATGAAAAAAAAAAAAAACACATTTAAAAGATTAAGAAATAGTGCATTGGGGATCAAATTTTAATATAATGCGGATGTGAGCCCTTCACTTAGGATATGAGTATTATTACTGATGAATATTAATGAGTATCTTTAAAAAAAAAAAAAAAAATTTCAATTATTATATTCCTATGTCGTTCCAAAACCTTCACTCTTCATTGTTTTTTATAATTAAATCAGTTCAAACAACAATCACAGTTTTATTGATTTTTGAAAAGACAACAACATTGAAATCAAACAAATTGTTCCCCTCATTTCAACCTCAACCCCCTCCCCCCTTCAAAAAAAAAAAAAAAAAAAAAACCCTGCCTGAACAATAAAAATAACAGTTACGGAACGGTAGTTCACAGGAGACCCTGATGCTTGAAGAAAAACACATATACACAAAACTTGCTTTAAGCATTCTCTCAAAAAAAAAAAAAAAAAATATATATATATATATATATATATATATATATATATATATATATATATATATATATATATATATATATATATATATATATATATATATATATATATATATATTATATATATATATATATATATATATATATATATAACAAAAAAAAATTAGATTAAATTTGAAACTGATTTAAACAAAGATAAT
>SEYY01000935.1:30000-32500 GCA_009176605.1 Armadillidium nasatum
AAACTTCTAAATGAGTTTTATTATAAACTTCAAGATGTCGCTACTTTAATGGCTTACTTTTTCCTTTAAAAAAAAAAAAAAGAAAAAAAAAGAAAAGAAAAATATATATATATATATATATATATATATATATATATATATATATATATATATATTATATATATATATATATATATATATATATATATATATATATATATATATAATATATATATTAACATTTTAAGTATTATATCAATTTTACGGTCTTAAAAAAAAAAAGAAAAAGGAGGAAGGGGGAAGAGAGAGAGAGAGAGAAAGGCACCTCCTTAAGGCACTGCTCGTACCTAAATTTGGCATCGTTTAATAGTTAATACCCAGCTGAGTCTATTTAAAAAATCTACTGAGGTATTCACTCGCGGAAGAACAAATTCTAACTTGCAACTAACTTATTATTTATGAGGAAAGTAGTTATTAATTAGAAAATTAGCTATATAATAATAAGTCTCTCTTAATTTGGGTTTCGAATAATAAAACTAACAAGCAGTCAACACAAACTCTAAGTAAAATTTATGGTAAAACAAATTTAAACAGCTAAATAAATAAAACACTATGCATAATTTTATATATATATATATATATATATATATATATATATATATATATATATATATATATATATATATATATATATATATATATATATATATATATATATATATATATATATATATATATATATATATATATATATATATATTATATATATATATATATATATATATATATATATATATATATATATATATATATATATATATATACAGCTACTTCTACTCTGAAATCACCAGAGAATGAAAATAAGATGACAAATGGAGAGAAGATTCCTCTTCCTCTGCGATGGAAAACATTTGTTCGTCAAAACCGACGTCATTCATTACCTCAATTACATTATCCTCCCATCACTAAAACATTTATTCGAGAAAGACGTCAAAACCAAAGATTACTAACGAACGAGGAAAGAAAGAGGAAATTGGCCAGATTCATGAAGCAAAAATACCTCGAATTCAGAAGAAATCTCGAAGATTCTAATGAAGAAACGGGCAAAGAATCTTCTAAACCAAAGTCAAGTTTAAGAACGAATTCATTTCAACTTCCTTCGCGTCAAACGCTTATAAGAAGACCTATATTCTCACCGTCTCTTCTCGAATCATCCACTACCGAATCAAACGGGAAACATTCTCCAGTGACCGTAGCAATTCAATCTACGTCTAATCTTTCATCTCTGAATATGGCTAAAAAATTAAGATCAGCGGATGAAGCCCCTTCATCATCAAGATCAGCGGGAATCAGACCTGCTTCGCAACCTTTCATTCCTCTCACAAGACCTTTAGTTTCCCCTTTGACTACATCTGAAGCTCAAGCTTCCCAAAGAGCTTCCGAATCTGCAACACACAAGGTTTTAGAGGAGCGTCTTGGTCCGTCAGCTCCACCAACATTTGATCCATCGATCGTTGTCGACTTCTTCAGTTTATTACAGGCAACAAGGCAATCTCAGGGGTGAGTATCATAATAAGCATTAAGTCTTAATCAAACCAATAACTAATTTGACTTTAAATTTTTGAATAAGCATATTGCTAAATAGCTAAATAACTAAATAACAGCTAGGGGAATAATATGAATACAAATGAATGAATGAATACAAAAACGCGTTAAAAAGCAATACTTTATATTTCATGTATTAGAATTTATTCAAGTTTATTCGTTTTATCTTTCTCCACTTATATACAGTTCAAAATATGGAACCAATAAACAAGTATCAATGAATCTCATAATATATTTTCTTCTGATTTTACAGGTTAAAAAGATCAAAACCAACACAGGGAGTTGGAAGAGCTTTGGCAAGAACGAGTAACACGTCAAATCATCCAAGTCCGCAGCTTTTAATACAACCAGAGTCTTCTGAAGACGGTGCTGTTAAAGTAGTAAGAAGAAAACTAACTCAAGAACCCATAACAGTGAGCAGTTTCACTGACAACACAAAATCCGAACACGTAAATAAACGAGCTCAATATTTGCAACTTCCGTCCAATATTGGAGAAAATTCAACGATGGGTATAGAACTGTCTCTATATATTGCAGTGCCTAACAGAGAAAAGGAGAATGGAAGTGAATCCATTCTTGAAAAGAAAGAAGTTGCAAGCGAATTTGGTCCCCACAGTAATGGAAACGATCCGTAGGTTATCTCCTATACAAGCACATGAATTAATATATATATATATATATATATATATATATATATATATATATATATATATATATATATATATATATATATATATATATATATATATATATATATATATATATATATATATACACGTAAGCGTGAGTTCGTATGTATGTGTGAGCAAGAATACATTCACATAAGTTTTAATACAATGTGACAATGGTACTAAGAGGATTAATAATTCTTAAGACAAGAAAAAACTGTAAAACATTACGTTATTTCTTTGTGTAG
>SEYY01000935.1:35000-42500 GCA_009176605.1 Armadillidium nasatum
TATATATATATTATTATTATTATTATTATTATTATTATTATTATTATTATTATTATTTTTTTTTTTTTTTTTATTTTTTTATTATTATTATTATTATTATTATTATTATTATTATTATTATTATTATTATTATTATTATTATTATTATTATTATTATTATTATCTATTATTATTATTTTATTCTGGGTACGTTTAGACATGGCACGCCTGCGACGTGGACGGGAGGCAAGCGACATTTTTGTGCCCGAACGGGACAGTGTTCAACCAAGCCCTGATGGTGTGTGACTGGTGGTACAACACCGACTGTCTCGCCTCGCCCTTCCTTTATCCACTCAACGAGAGGCTTTTCGGGACACTCAAAAGTCAGGAGCCAGTCACCCCTTATACAAGAATTACTCCTGAACTTTTGGATACAATATTTACTTAAGATTGTTTTTCTACAAAGCAACATAATGAGAAATCATATATATATATATATATATATATATATATATATATATATATATATATATATATATATATATATATATATATATATATATATATATATATATATATATATATATATATATATATATATATATATATATATATATATATATATATACAGGAAAACCAAAACTGAGAAATTTAATATACAGTAATTAAATTTTAATTTAAATAAAAAATTTGAAAAAGAAAAAAACTTTTATTTCCAAAACCTATTTAAATGAAGAAGAAAAAAAAAAAGATTCAATTATTGTTACACGTGTAACCATGAAATAAATGTACAGAACAAAGTAGCAAATTTGTAGTTTTTAATAACGCTTCACCGCCGTTTCCAAAGTTTAAAAAAAAACCACCCATTTAAAAAAAAAAAAAAAAAATTCAATTAATTCATGAGGCATAACTAAACGTTTGTAAAACATTAAACAGAATCCAGTTAATAATAAAAACAGATTCCCCAATCACTTATACAAGTCTATACTGCTAAATTTCAACTGGCTAACTCATTAAATAATAAACAACATATAGACATCAATTTATAATAATAATAATAATAATAATAATAATAATAAATTATTATTATTATTATTTTTTGACAAGTTTCATTAGTGCAACGAAAAATTTCTCGTTACAAAGTGCATAATTAAAATCTAAAACCAATTAAAATATTGAGACAAGTATTAAGAAATATTCCTATAAATTTGCTACCATTCTAATTTACCCAACAGAAAAAAAAAAAAGTTTTCTACCACTCAACAAAACCAGAAAGACCAAACAGTCAAATCGGGTGTTTATCACCAAAAAAAGTAAGAAAAGAATAATGATTACAATCAATCCCAATCTAAAATTCTAACTACAAATACTTAAAATTATGACTTTCCATCATAAAAAGTGAATACAAGTAGTAGAAACATTTTGATAAGTAAATGACGTCTTTTTGGGGGGATTACAGGGATGATCAAGTGGTTAAAATGATGGACTCGATTAATTATCGGAGTAGTGAGGGAATTTTTGACACTAAACAAAAAAATAATTTTGTTTTCTTCTTACAAATTATTTTCTATACTGGAAAAAGTCATCGTTAAAAAAGAAATAAATCTCAGATACTAAAAAAAAATTTAATATTTCTAAAATAATTCAACCTAATCAAAGAATAGTTATTCAACTTGTATATCCTAAAATCATAAACCTTAAAAGATCCCATTATTATTATTATTATTATTATTATTATTATTATTATTATTATTATTATTATTATTATTATTATTATTATTATTATTATTATTATTATTATTATTAGGTTAATACAACTTTATCATTAAATTTAATACAATCAGTTCACAAATCAAGTTATATACAAATCAAGTTATATAAATCAAAAGTTAAAAGAAAAACAGGTCGTCATATATATATATATATATATATATATATATATATATATATATATATATATATATATATATATATATATATATATATATATATATATATATATATATATATATATATATATATCAATTTAAAGTAAAATAATTTTCAGTATAAGATAATTCAATAATAATAGTTAAAACTCCCTAAATATTTAATCTAAGGTGTAAAATATGCGTTTACGGAGTTTTTTTTATTTTTTTTCTTGTTTAAATAATAAAATTAACAGAGTAGTTACTTTTGATAGCAAGTGTTACTTTTGATACGAATTTTTTTTTTTTTTTTTTCAGAATTTTGTAGCGTATAACGAAGATAATTTTTTGGATGAAACAAATAATAATAATAATAATAATAATAATAATAATAATAATAAAAGGACCATTACTTGCAGTGGTATTTTGTATTTAATCATCCTAGCTCGTAAATTATTCCAATTAAGCAATTCATTCATTATTTTTTTTTTTCACCGGAACAAAAAGAAAAGGTTAAAAAAAAATAAAAAAATAAAATAAAATAAAAAAAAATAAAAATAAAAACAACAGACGAACAATTTCGAAATAATTAACCCTTAATAAGAGTGAAATATATCTGATAACAATTTCCTAATATTTTTTTCCACAGATACGCAACATTTATATTTCAAAAAATGTCTGCCAGAGAAGAACCTTGAAATTGATTTTTGATAAAATAATGAACAATGAAAAAATAATAATATATATATATATATATATATATATATATATATATATATATATATATATATATATATATATATATATATATATATATATATATATATATATATATATATATATATATATATATATATATATATCCAACAAGGTTTATCCGATACCAGCCTGTGAATTTATAAAAAAAAAATAATAATAATAATAATAATAATAATCTGCAAATCTGTTCCGCTCGTTTTCATATTCATAAAATTTTAATAATTGTTTCTCATCTTTAAACCTTATGATATATATATATAATTAGGGATGGAGTGAAGTATCGGTGTCGGTAAGTATCGGTATATTTTCAGGTATCGGGTATCGGTACCGGTGAATTTTTAGGTATCGGTATCGGTAAAAATTTTGGTATATGAATGGATAAAGTATCGGTAAGTATCGGTATATTTTCAGGTATCGGTACCGGTAAATTTTTATCGGTATCGGTATCGGAAAAATTATGGTATCGCTCCATCCCTAATATATATATATATATAATATATATATATATATATATATATATATATATATATATATATATTATATATATATATATATATATATATATATATATATATATATATATATATATATATAAGAATTATAATAATGAAAAGATCGTAATTTAAATTAATTCTTAAGAACTTTAAATTTACATCTAATAAGAATCATGATTAAACTTACTTTTTTTCGGCAATTTATTCAATAGATCAAAAATCTAAATTACACTAAATATAAAATTTATTGATTTTAATAAAAAAAATGTAAAAATTGGAAATTATTTATCTATCTTTCTAAATTTATCTTTATCTATTATCTATCGAGCGCGGGGAAAAAAAACGAATCAGATATACTCATGTAGATAGTTAGTTAGTTATAGATAGATAGATACCGGGAGCGGGAAAAAATGGGAAATATTAAGAGTCGGAACAACAACGACGAAAATTTAAAGAGAGATTTCACACCCAAAAACTTATATAAAAAGATTTCATTTCAAATTATTTTAAAAAAAAAATTTTTTTTAAATTCCGGCACAAACCTTTTTGGGAAACTCTTCTTATTTTTTATTTTAATTTAAAAAAAAAAAAAGGGAAAAAAAATTTTTCATCATTATAAACTAACATTAATGCTAAATTGATTTTATAAACAGTAATTTTTAAAAGTATAGTAATAATAATAGTAGTAATAATAATAATAATAATAATAATAATAATAATAATAATAATAATAATAATAATAATAATAATGACATCAAAGAAAAAAACTAACATTCAAAAACTGTCCATAATTTTTTCCTTATTAATTACGACATAATCTGATTTAAAATTAAAAAAAAAAAAAAAGCATGACCTTTAATGCATAATAATAATAATAATAATAGATTATTATAATTATAATAAAAATAATAATATATTTTTAAATTTCTGACTTAAATTATATTTTTATTTTCCGTAAATGTATTTTTATGTAACAAATTTACCCCCTCCCCCCCACAAAAAAGATATTTTTTAACAAGCTAAACTAATAAAAAGTACTTCTGCAGTCACTATATATAAACAGTATATATATATATATATATATATATATATATATATATATATATATATATATATATATATATATATATATATATATATATATATATATATATATATATATATATATATATATATATATATACTTTACGGGGGAGGGAAGTAGCCCTCCCGAAGCGATGAGATTACCCCCTGTTGGGTATACGGGGTGTTAAAGGTACTCCTATCTCATCCCGGTGCCCAATGGTTCGCTCCCTTTCGCGCTCACCTTCTATCTACACGGAGTAGGTTCTCCTTTACATACATAAAACATTTGTAACACATCTTAAAAAAAAAAAAAATTTCAATAATGGCGTCAACTTCTGTAGCCTCGGAGAAGCCCCGGGGGGGCTTCCAAAAATAGCCCCTCATCCACCCCTTGGGAGTTGGTGGCCTCCGGTGATGGGGTTGGTGCCACCAGGACACAGCTGCCGGCTTGTCCTGATGCACGGTCTATTTTTTTCATTAATTTCTGCAACATTCGCGGTCTGCACCCTAATTTCCACTTTGTTGAACATCACCTCTCTTCTTCTAGACCTCCTCTTATTCTTGACCGAAACTCAGATGTTTGAGCGTTCTGATAGCAAACCCTATTCTGTTTCCTCCTACTGTCTCTATCCTCAATTTTCAGCCAAAGGCGGTTGTTGCGCATTAGTGCGCAACGATGTCGTTTGTTGTCGTGTCTCTAATTTGGAGTCATCCGAATTTTCAACCTTGTCTTAGGGTCTCTTGCCATTCTACGACTAAATTCATTTGTTCAGTTTATTTATCTCCTAATTCTACTGACTATGCTAAATTCTTCGACAATTTAAACTCCAAAATAGAGCACATTCTCTCTTCTTCTCCTTTCTCTGAAATCATCAAATTAGGTGATTTCAATGTTCACCACCGCCAATGGCTTTCTTTTAGTTCTCATGATACAGCTGGTGAACGTGCCTTCCTTTTCGCTATCCAAAACGACCTTGAGCAGTTGGTGCAGCTCCCTCCTCGTATCCCTGATCGTCTTGGAGATGAACCCAACATTCTAGACCTTTTCCTAACTTCTAATCCTTCTCCTTATACTGTTAAACTCTTTCCTCCTCTGGGTTCCTCCGATCACCTTCTTATCTTTGTATTCTCTTCAAGTCTTCCGCAGGAAAGACACCCTACTACGGAAAGGAAACGTTTGTGGCACTTCGGTGCCGCAAGCTGGTCTGACTTGCGGTCGTACTTCTTCGATTTCCTGTGGAATGATTATTGCTTCCGTGGGAGGGGTCCCTCGGAGTGTGCTGAACGCATTACCGAGGTGATTCTCTCTGGCATGGAGGCATACATTCCATATTCTTTCCCTTCTACTAAACCTCTCTTTACTATCGCTATTACAACGGACATTGCTCTTCTGAACTCTCTCGTCGCATACCTCCTCCATTGAGAAAAGTTCGTGCGACACGCCTTTCTACACATTCTCATCCTTTCTCTGTCCAACTCTCCGACCCCAGACTTAACCGCTATGCTCAGTCTTACATATACTCTACTGGTAAAGTTTGGAACACACTCCCTTCATCTGTTTTCCCAACTTCCTTTGACTTGCATACTTTCAAACGCCGTATATCTGAACACGTCGGCCTCCATCGACCATGATTATAGATCTTTCCCAACTCCGGTGGAATTAGGTAGGCCTCAATGGCCCTTGCCCACCGGAGGAAACAAAAATAATATATATATATATATATATATATATATATATATATATATATATATATATATATATATATATATATATATATATATATATATATATATATATATATATATATATATATATATATATATATATATATATATATATATATATATATATATATATATATATATATATATATATATATATATATATATATATATATATATATATATATATAGTACGAAGACCAAAATTTCAAACATTTCAAGATGAAGATAAGAAAGAGAATTTGTGTGCTTGCAAACATTCAAGGAGCTTTATACCAGACATACATTAGCAATAGTTTTTGTATGATACTCAACTCATAAGTGTTCGTATTATCAGAAAATACAAAACAAATCTAATAGGAATTTGAATTTGAAGATCAAAAAAACTATATATATATATATATATATATATATATATATATATATATATATATATATATATATATATATATATATATATATATATATATATATATATATATATATATATATATATATATATATATATATATATATATATATACAGTGGGCAAAACCCGTGAAAAGAAAATTTATTAAAAAGAGAAAGTTTACAACAAATGAACATTTTATTGACAGGAAAAAGGATTAGAAATCTCAGTTGATAATAAGAAAAAGATGCTCATATATATATATATATATATATATATATATATATATATATATATATATATATATATATATATATATATATATATATATATATATATATATATATATATATATATATATATATATATATATATATATATATATATATATATATATATCCTCTGATGGGCAAAGGCCAGAGGAAAGAGGACTATTTTTCAACCCAAGTTAGAATATCTATACATGTCCAAAGTAAATTAAAGGCCGACCAGTCCCGATACATTAAATTTTAAGGTATATAAGGAAGTTATATAAGTAGGTGAAGGGAGTGTGTTTCACATTTTATCAGTGGAGTATTTATAACATTTTACATAGCAGTTATGTGTCAGGGGGTTGGAAAGTTGGACAGAAAAAGGATGAGACTATGTAGAGTAGAAATGCGTGTAGCAGGAGCATCTCTCAATGGTGGAGTTAATTAGAGAGTGACTCAACAATTCTAAGGGCAAAAGAGACTTTAGAGTTAGTGAAAGTGAAACACTTAATAAGATGTACATTTCTAGTTTCCACCTTTTAGAAGGAAGCTATATGAGTGAAACCACCCCAGATGTCTCAGTACTCCATACAGGAGGCGAACAATATCCCTATAAAGAGCAAGCAACAGAGGCGGCATGAAGACAAATTCCACAGACGACTAATAACACTTAACGTCTTAGAAGTTTGTTTAGAAAGAGAAGTAAACATGAGTGAGAAGTAATCATGAGAAAAGAAACCTTGAGAATATTCAGGACAAACAAATGTTTGAATTGACTGTTTTCAAATGCAAAAATGTCACAGCTGTGTGGACAGTTGGGTTGAGTAGAAATGGTTCTTCTATATAAATTAAAAGAACTATATATGAAAGAATATATATATATATATATATATATATATATATATATATATATATATATATATATATATATATA
>SEYY01000935.1:50000-60000 GCA_009176605.1 Armadillidium nasatum
TATATATATATATATATATATATATATATATATATATATATATATATATATATATTCTTGCTATTGAGTACAAATATGAATAAATAGAACCAACTGTTTTGATTGTGTATATTTCTACAGAAATGAAAGGTATTTAATTTTAAATTTACTTCTTTTAAAATAATATATTTTATCTAATTAAAATGGTCAACTCACAGATCACTGTCAACACGAGAGAATTTATTTTTTTAATTTTTTTTAAATAAATTAAAATTCCATACGATATCAAACAACATGAAAATGATGAATATTAAATATGTCATTATTAAAACAAAAACTTTATATATATATATATATATATATATATATATATATATATATATATATATATATATATATATATATATATATATATATATATATATATATATATATATATATATATATATATATATATATATATATATATTTAAAAGCACTTTTACAGAATAACAGCCAAGTAGAATCAAAGGAAGAAAAGCAATCAAAAATCACTTTTCAGAATGAAGAACCACCAAATAATTTTCAAAACCGATATCTTCGTTACCCAGTAATACCTGAAGAGGTCCTAAAAATTAAAAGACGTACCCCCAGAACTACTGCTTTTGGATTTCGAAAGGACATTCATCCTATTGAAGTATTAAAATTGGAAAATAGAGAAGTTTTTGATCGAAATTCAAATAAATTTCAAACATTATCACTCTCTGAAACACCTTATTTTTCAGAATTTTCTTATCAAGCAACCACCATTCCTCCCTTTTCAAAGATCGTCACTAGAATACCAAACGTAAAAGGACCAGTTACACCACCATCATCTCTTATACCAAAAAGAAACCAAAAGAATTTATTTCCCGTAAAAAAAGAAAAGTTACCTATTTCGAGTTCAATTCCGAATTTGATACCAACCCCAAAATCTATTTACACAAAACTTAACAAAGAATCCGAGATACCATCTGCTTCAGTAAATCATTTACGTTATGTTAATGAAAGAAACGAAATAGATTACAAAAAAATCGGATTGAGGAATAAAAATTTCCATAAAGAAAAACTGACTGGGACTCTCAAAAAAGGAAACGAAGCAATCTTACAAAATGTGATAACTGATTCAATGAAATCACCTAGGAGAAAACTAACAGAAAAAAATTACGAAGACAATAAATCTAGTTTTAAACAAACCATTAAAAAACAATATCAAAATAAAGAAATCCAAAATTTTAACAACAGACCCAGACTTATCAAAGGTATAAGAAGAGAAAAAGCCATTTAAAAGAGGGCCAATCATAAGAATAAGCGAACTTTTGAAATTAAATAAACAAAACCAAATCCGATTATCCTTTTAAATTTCCACCGGGCATCAAACCATCGATACCACCACAACCTATGCAAAAGAGTGAACGTAAAGAGCCCTCAAACAAAGAGCAAGAAAAGAATATAAATTCAAGAGAGAAATAAAAATAAAAACTTTAATCGAAATAGCAGTAAAACAATCGACAATAAACTAACAGCTGTTCCAACTTTTGAATTTCCTTTTGTCTCTTCTATTGTCTCAGGACTGCCTTTTTTTATCGAAGGTCATGAACATTTTGGTCCATTTAAAGTCGTAAAAATAAAAATTTAACACTATATATATATATATATATATATATATATATATATATATATATATATATATATATATATATATATATATATATATATATATATATATATATATATATATATATATATATATATATATATATATATATATATATATATATATATATATATATATATATATATATATATATATATATAATATAAAAGTACATGATGTTACCAAATATTTGAATATTTTGTAATATTACTAAAATAAATAAAGAAATTTTTATTTCAAAAATATTGAAAATGAAAGAAAAAAAATTTGACATGAAATAAATACCAAATGGCAAAACTTTAAAAGAAAAATAATATTAAAATTTAATTCTTCTTCCTAATATGAAATATAATATAAATTTTAAAATAATAAAATATTTATAAACCATAAAAAATAAAAAAAAACTTTAAATTATTTTAATTACATCCTTATCAATTATTACATTGTGACATAAAAAAATTTTTAGATTTGCATGAGCGAGTAGACACACACACACACACACACACACATTGGTATACACAGACACAAACACACACACACACAGTCTACGCATAAACCAAATTGAAATTAAAATAATTCATTAAAAGGCATTAGTTACAATATCTCATTAAAATTTTGGAGGTGGCTTCGTTACCAAATAAAACATAAATGACATTAACGAATACTTTTCTGACACTAATTAACACCTTCTAATTTTTTTAAATTAGTAAAGTTAATAGCAAATAATGACAATGCAACCACAATTTTAATATATATATATATATATATATATATATATATATATATATATATATATATATATATATATATATATATATATATATATATATATATATATATATATATATATATATATATATATATATATATATATATATATACGAGTCTAATAACCATCACACGATAAACATTAAAAAATGTAACTTGTACATTACATATATTACATTTTGGGTATCCTTAATCGGTGGGTTATAACAATCTGATATACAGTTCATATTTTAAGAGAGAAAAAAAAATAACCCCATGAGAGAGATGGGGTTAAACCATCGGTCAATTTGAAGAATGTAATGCAATGTGTAATAATATGAAGTGTGACTAGTAAAAAAAAAAAAAAAAAAAGAAAAAAAAGAAAAAAGAAAAATGGGGGATTGAAGAATTGGAAGGAAGGGGACGGGGGAATTGGATCTTCAAAAGAGTTAGAAAGTTCTGTCACAAACAATGATCAACGGCAATTCTTCAGTTAGTATATATATATAATATATATAATATATATATATATATATATATATATATATATATATATATATATATATATAATATATATATATATATATATATATATATATATATATATATATATATATATATATATATATATATGCCGTCAACCATGGCATAACAGGAAAGTGATTGACTCACGTGCTTGAAGTGCCAGTTCAAAAAAAAAATATTATATATATATATATATATATATATATATATATATATATATATATATATATATATATATATATATATATATATATATATATATATATATATATATATATATATATATATATATATATATATATATATGATTTAAAAGTTTCTTGGAAATTACCTGTTTATTTTGCAGCAACTCATCCACTTTGGTCTTCAACATTTCTCGGAGAGAAGTAAATTCATTAAAATGATCACGATTCTGTTAATAATAATAATAATAATAATAATAATAATAATAATAATAATAATAATAATATTATAATTATGATTATGATTATGATAATAATAATAATAATGGAAAAGTAGATATACAGGCTCCATCACTTTAAAATTACTCAGCTGCGACTTCAGCTCCCCCTCCCCCAACTATAGATCTTGCTTTATCTAAGCTTTTGAAAATGACAACCACCTTGATGTTCCAAGAATCCATTTTCACAAAGAGAGAGAGAGAGAAAATAAATGCTACAAATAGTGAGAACAGAGGTAGGCTGGGTTTGAGTGGCTTTTGAGACGAAATAGCTTACTTAATGCATTGTAAAAATAGCTAAAGGTGTAACATTCATGAAGCAGTAGAAAGGGCTATTATTTTCCGTACCCTAATGTGCATATGAAAAGATCAAAGATCACTTGCTCCATGGTACACTCGATACCAATTTCAGAGATTTGTTGATGGGGTAACTGAAATTAGCTTCATTTTCAAACAGTTTGTTCAAAAGAATTTTGCATGAAAGGTAAAATTTCTTGATACACAAAACTCCGATATCCTGCTTTTCACTGCAATATTTACGATAATGATAAACTTTTGACATCTGAAACGTCCCCAAGGTCATGATTGAGTGAAGAGTAGTACATAACCCTTTTCTTTACCTTTGAAGGTGTGCAAAGCACAGCTGCTGAGCCGGAGCCCGAGACGGGTTCCGAAACCGTTGAGTTATTTGAGGATGAAGCTAGAGTGTGTATGTATATATATATATATATATATATATATATATATATATATATATATATATATATATATATATATATATATATATATATATATATATATATATATATATATATATATTATATATATATATATATATATATATATATATATATTTTTTTTTTTTTTTTTTTTTTTTTTTGTGTGTGTGTGTGTGTACTTCAGTGGATCAGGAGCCAGAGCAAATAAAAATTGAGCGGTTTCTGGTTCCGACCACTTAATTAATTATTACATTTATTAAAACCTATTTATTTTAATACTTTCACTTTTTTCTGTTAAGAGGTGTTAAAATAATTTCATTTTGTAATTATAATTGAAAAAAAAAATGAGTTAGTAAGGAACATTCTTATTCACTGAACCATAAATTCTGTAACCTAAATTTAATAAATTTTTTTATGTAATTGAAACTGAAACAGGAGTTTGAGCCAAATAATTTTGAAATGTTGGAGAAAAGACAGAATAATTTTAAAATGTTGGAACTGGAGATGAGTCATTTTGAAATAATGAAGCCATTGTCAGAATCGATAATTTATTTACCAACTCCCAGCTCTGGAGGAAAAAGTGAAGAAAGAAATGATGAGGGAGAGGGCTCGCCTTAATAAACTGACATTAGCAGCATAGAATTTTTTCTATACTGAAAAATTTTATGTTAGTCCCCAGCAGCAGAAAAAAAAAAATAAATTATTATATATATATATATATATATATATATATATATATATATATATATATATATATATATATATATATATATATATATATATATATATTATATATATATATATATATATATATATATATTATATGATATAATATATATATATATATATATATATATGATATATATAAAAATAGCTAAAGGTGTAACATTCATGAAGCAGTAGAAAGGGCTATTATTTTCCCTACCCTAATGAATATAAAAGATCAAAGATCATTGCTCCATAACTCGATACCAATTTCAGTTTGTTGATGGGGTAACTGAAATTAGCTATTTTCAAACAGTTTGTTGAAAAGAATTTTGCATGAAAGGTAAAATTTTTTGATACACAAAACTCCGATATCCTGCTTTTCACTGCAATATTTACGATAATGATAAACTTTTGACATCTGAAACATCCCCAAGGCCATGATTGAGTGAAGAGTAGCACATAACCCTTTTCTTTACCTTTGAAGGTGTGCAAAGCACAGCTGCTGAGCCGGAGCCCGAGACGGTTCCGAAACCGTTGAGTTATTTGAGGATGAAGCTAGAGTGATATATATATATATTATATATATATATATATTATATATATATATATATATATATATATATATATATATATATATGTGTGGTATATGGTGTGTGTGTTTTTTTTTTTTTTTTTTTTTTTTTTTTTTTTTTTTTTTTTTTTTTTTTTTTTTTTTTTTTTTTTTTTTTTTTTTTTTTTTTTTTTTTTTTTTTTTTTTTTTTTTTTTTTTTTTTTTTTTTTTTTTATTTTATAATTTTATTTTGTAATTATAATTGAAAAAAAAATGAGTTAGTAAGGAACATTCTTATTCGCTGAACCATAAATTCTGTAACATAATTTAATAATTTTTTATGTAAATGAAACTGAATCAGGAGTTTGAGCCAGATAATTTTGAAATGTTGGAGAAAAGACAAGAATAATTTTAAAATGTTGGGAACTGGAGATGAGTAATTTTGAAATGATGAAGCCATAGTCAGAGTCGCAAATTTATTTACCAACTCCCAGCTCTGAAGGAAAGAGTAAAGAAAGTCATGATGAGGGAGAGTTCTCGCCTTAACCAACTGACATTAGCAACAATAAGGATGAGGGTGCCAGCATAGAATTTTTTATATACTGAAAACTTTTATGTTAGTCCCCAGCAGCAGAAATCATTATATATATATATATATATATATATATATATATATATATATATATATATATATATATATATATATATATATATATATATATATATATATATATATATATATATTATCCAGTTTCCATTATTCACTTTTGTTTTAATGGTCAAAGTATTATGACTTCATAGCATGACTAATAGTTAAATTCAAAAGTTAACCACATGTAAATGAAACCATTTATTCTTTTTTTTCTGGTACAGTTATTTTAAATGAGAAGAAAATAACAAATTGCGAAGTTTTACAAAGAATAGCAAACTAATGTTCATCTGCAAAATCTTATACTTTCTAATGAAAAGGAGAAAGAAATCTAATGAATATTCATTCTACTTAAATTCAGAACGATTTTACATTATATATATATATATATATATATATATATATATATATATATATATATATATATATATATATATATATATATATATATATATATATATATATATACCCCGTAAACATGATAAAGAACTTACCCAATCTTCAAGTCTGGTAAACGAATGAAGTGTATGCTCACCAGCAAAATGACAAACAGAGCAAATAACCTAATTAAAAAATTTTTTTTAAAAATCATTTGGTTAGAATAATAATAATAATAATAATAATAATAATAATAATAATAATAATAATAATAATAATAATAATAATAATAATAATAATAAATAATAAATAATAAATAATAAATAATAAATAATAAATAATAAATAAATAAATAAATAAATAAATAAATAAATAAATAAATAAATAAATAAATATAAATAAAATAAAATAAATAAAAATAAATAAATAAATAAAATAAATAAATCTATGACTGGATGATCCAGGTCTACCATTTTCCACCAAAGATCATATAATAAATAAATAAATAAATATATTTAAAAAAAAATAAATAAAGTATTTATACAGTACAGTTGTCCCGAAATAAATCTCAATCCTCATTCACTCAGTCATATAGGACTTTGTACAACGTAATTATTATATAACTTAGTTGAAACCTGCAATTTTGTTCTTACAGCTACAGTGTTTGTTTAAATAAGAAGTTTTCCTACCTTCAATTCCTTATCCTTGGGACTATGAAGCAATTCCAGCTATTTTTGTATTTTACTTTTTGTCTTTTAAACTTGTCATTAAACAATAAATCAGTTGCTATTATGACCCAAATAAAAATATATCATGCCTCATTACATTTCATCTGACTTTTACTAGATTAACTAACTATACACAGCAAAGGACTAGCTTTCTCTCTTTAGAACATGTTTTGGACTAACCCAGTTAAATTTAAATTAATTCTTACATCTACAATACTTTAAACCAGAAGAATTTATTAACTAACCTATCAATAATTCTTATTATGATTTAAAACAAACACGGATTATTTATTTCTAAAAGAAAACCCACATGAATTATAAGCAATTCGACAAGTTCTATCACTCTCTCTCACACACACACCATATTATTTAAATCAACTCCAACTACATCATTAAATACAACCTTTATTCAATTCTTCAAGAA
Source organism: Armadillidium nasatum (assembly GCA_009176605.1). Taxonomy (NCBI): domain Eukaryota; kingdom Metazoa; phylum Arthropoda; class Malacostraca; order Isopoda; family Armadillidiidae; genus Armadillidium; species Armadillidium nasatum. Next base: position 57,543 of record SEYY01000935.1, read on the forward strand.
TTTTGTAAACTTTTGTTTGAATTAAAATATTTACTCTTCTATAATCAGTAAAGTAACTTTGGCCTTTGCATTTGAGCTAATAATAATAATACCTTTGTTGTTCCCTCGGCTATGCTGCAAGTATTGCAAATAAAATCACATTCTTTGTCATGAGTTTCACAATCTTTTCGACCAATACTAAACCTCATCAATTTTTCACCCTTATGATGTTTCATTGTTTTAGGAGCATGTATCTAAAAAAATAAAATAAATAAATAATAGTATTAAAATCACAGATAAATAATTTGTATTCACTACAATAAAAATAGAGATGTACTTTCGAGTCTGTAAAACTCTACTGACACACTCATAAAAGCACAATGATATATTTAAAATATTTTTAGCAATTCATTTAAATTTAGAATTTAAATTTCATTTAAATTTTTCCACACTACAAATTTAGAATGTAGATTTCTAAATAAAAATTTTAACCTTCTGGCAATGTAGCTTTGATTTGCATTATGATTTTATAGTACCACTTCTACTACTACTAATAATAATAATAATAATAATAATAATAATAATAATAATAATAATTGAACAAGCAGCTGAAACTTTACAATTTCATGATTAATTTCCATTCAATAAGTAGTTTGCTATATAAATTAAACTACCCACTATCTCGGCATTACAAAGATAATAATCGCATACAAATTACCCTTTGAAAACAAGGCGAGCAGAGGTCTGTGGAACAGATTTTGCAATGATACTCCATATCTGCAGAACTACATTCTTGACAGAGATCTGCGGGATATTTAAAAGATTTAACTTTGACTGCATAATGTTGAGAAGAAAAAAAATTACAACAGCATAAAAAGTTCAAAATATTTAAATTTTAAGCAATTGTACATGTAAAATACCAACCAGCACTTTCATTTATGTTATTGTCAACAAGAGAAGAACTCATTACATCTTGTAGTGTATTTAAATGTCTGAAAAGTATTAAATAAAAAAAAAAAAAATTATCTAAAACATAACACAAGGATATACTGAAATCAGTAATGTCGCTCATTCACTATATATTAATCTTTAAATGAAAACAATCTGGCTCATAATTCAAAATCCCAATTCATTAACTATTTAGTGATTAATTTAATAATTTAAAAGTATATTGTAAATTTCAAGAAAACAAATAACACCAACCTTTTTGCTGCATTTAACATCAAATATCCAAACATATAATGATGTTGACTGATTTCTTCTGAAATAACTGTGTCCTGAAAATAATAAATAAAAGAAAAGCAAATGTTAATTTCACCATTAAAGAATACATTATCATTTCGAAAATAACTAATAGTAATAATGATAATATTAAAGGTTTAGAATATATACAAGAGAGAGAGAGAGAGACATTCATGTGTTTGAAGGTGCAGGTTTGATCCCTAATGAAGATTCTAGGTAGAAAACTAGAAAAGCTCCTCTCCTAGAATAGAGCAATGCCCCTGATATGAATATTTTAGAAAAAAAAAGAAAAAAAATAAATAAATAAAAGCACAATTAGTATGATCATAACTTACCATGACACTGTCATCAACATGTATAATAAAATAATTAAATTTGCATATTTAACTTATATGTTAAACAGTATATATATAAAACTTAATCTCTAACAATTTATTTGAATTTTTTAAATTAATAATAACTGAATGATTCAGAATAAATGAAGAAATTCCTTACCTGGTCACAAAGGGAGCACTTTACTAATTTTCCTTCACAATTTACACAATTCACACATACTGCATGACCACAATCAAGCAACAGCGGTGCCAATTTTGTTACACTATCTGTGTATATATATATATATATATATATATATATATATATATATATATATATATATATATATATATATATATATATATATATATATATATATATATATATATATATAATATTTTAAATATTTGTTATTTAACATTTGTTATGTTTGTTTTATTATTAAAATTATTATTTTCATTATTATTATTATTATTATTATTATTATTATTATTATTATTATTATTATTATTATTATTATTATTATTATTTTACATCTAGTTGAAGAATTTCTATTCTTATTGTAGTTTAATGTAAAAATTTTAAAAAGCTAGTTAGTGCTGAAATCTGAAATGCTCAGAGTATGAGGAATTCTTTAGAATTGGTATTAACTAGGGATGGAGTGAAGTATCGGTATCGGTAAGTATCGGTATATTTTCAGGTAGGTATCGGTATCAGTAAAAATTTTGGTATATGAATGGATAAAGTATCGGTATCGGTACTGGTAAATTTTTATGTATCGGTATCGGTAAAAATTTTGGTATCGCTCCATCCCTAGTATTAACCTTTTTAATTAGATTAAGGTTCACTAGGAAAGAAGCCATTTCCACAATATATATACACAATATATATACAAAATATATATATATATATATATATATAT
>SEYY01000935.1:62500-67500 GCA_009176605.1 Armadillidium nasatum
TTTACCATTCATTTTTTTCCTTTGTCATGTTTTTCTTTTTAAAAAATGCAGAGATATTGAGTGCTAAGATAAGATTAAAAAAATGTGTAACCTTAAGCAGAAACAAACTACATATTTATAGAAATGAATTAAATATGTAATATATGCATTTTCTGTTCTTGAATTATTTGAACTCATTAGTAAAAAAAATAAAACCATTAATAAATATTATAACAAAATATTGACAAGTTTAAAGTTAATTTATTAATAAAGTATAGCAATACAAGAAAAATATATGCTGCATTTCAGAAATATTTAGAATTTGGACTGAATTCCATATTTTTAAATTATATAAAACTGCAATTTTCATGTGTAAATAATGGCTATTATTTGTAAAAACTTAACTTGATTTGCATTTATAATTATAAATGTCTTATATATATTTTCCACTCATGAGTATCAATATCAGAAAAGCAGAAATTAACAAAAGTCACTGAGCTTTTATAATTATATACAAATATATGATGTTATCAATATGATCAACATCTATCCAGCATTCCAGTTATGGCATACCTGAAAAGTTACAAGACTCTAACAAAGTTAGAAGCAGAGCTTCCAACATTTTTGCTCCTGAATATTTTACTTTTCTCAGTTTTTAACATCTCATAGAGACTGATAAGGGTGCAAGTGATGACACTGAAGAGTTGGTACTTAGCTGCTGCAGATCAATCTCTTGATGTATAGGAATAGATACAAAAAAAATATATATATATAATTACCGGCATAGATTAAGACACAAATATTGGTCTACAAAACTCTGCCCTCTATAACTCCAACATGTGAGTAGTCAAAGAAATATATTTTTTCTTACCACTTCAATGTATAGGGTATTTGTCTCTGTCATTAAATATTGGTCTGCCATGCATTTATATTTAATTTAATTTTTTATTTTTAAATATACAAAAATTATAAAAATTTTACTTTTTTTATAAGCATAAAAAAAAATTTGCTAAAAAATTAGTAAGCTTATTCAACAGCTCTGTATTTGAATTATATATATATATATATATATATATATATATATATATATATATATATATATATATATATATATAATATATATATATATATATATATATATATATATATATATATAGGCACAAGCTCAAATGGAGGAATGTTTTCTAAAAAAAAAAATGGAAAATACCCCATATCTTAGAAATGGAAAAGTAGTCGACAATATCATCACTCACAGGTCGGGGGGTACGGGGGCAGAGCCCCCGTAGATATACCCTGGGTATAATACCCAGTTTAAGTTTTTTAGCCCAAAAAATGGCTTAAAAAACAATTTTTTTTGAACATCTTACTTTGAACCCCAGTAAAAATTTTGTGGATCCTCAAACTGCACCTTACACTCAAAATATAGGGGCTACATGGAGTTTACTTAAATATAAAAATTAAAAAAATATATATATATATTATATATTTTTTAATTATTTTTTATTTTTTTTTCCAGAAAACATTCCTCCATTTGAGCTTGAACCTATTATATTATATATATATATATATATATATATATATATATATATATATATATATATATATATATATATATATATATATATATATATAATATATAATATTATAATATTAATATTAATATAATTTATAATTAATAAATATACAGTTAGTAAAGCATTTTTAAAATATTTTTATAAAATTTTTTTTCCATAAAAAAATTAAATATATATATATATATATATAATATATATATATATATATATATATATATATATATATATATATATATATATATATATATATATATATATATATATATATATTAGCTTAGGTTTTGTTTCTGAGTTTTTTTTTTATATTGATATTTTATTTTAATCGATATCCTTAACATTAAAGTAGCTGTATGTCGCAGCAACGTTCTTGTATAGGTTAGGCCTCTTTTAAGGCAACTTCAATAGTTCAGGTTATGATAAGTCGAACTAAGTACTCTAGAAAAGTAGGTAATAATAATGAGTGGTTTAATAGGGCCGTAGGCCTGTATCTCACAGCAACATTCTTGTATGGGTTAGGCCTCTTTTACGGCAGCTTCAATATTTTCTAAAAATCGAAACTCAGAAACAATCTACATTTACCTATATTATATATATATATATATATATATATATATATATATATATATATATATATATATATATATATATATATATTATATATATAACCTGTAGAAAAATCCATTTAATAATACATTTGGACAATCATTCAAAATTGGAGTGTAGATCTTTTTATTTAATACTTAATATATTTAGATAATCATTCAAAATTGGAATGTAAATATCTTTTTATATATTTACAACTTTTTAACAATTCTGCTACTCTATGCTTCAATAGGCTTTGTATTATATTTTTGTATTTATTATTTTTTTTAGACTAGAGCAGAATTAATATGTTGTTAGACTTAATTTTCTTTGGGGTGGGGGAGTAATACTGAGCACAAGCTGAATATTTTTTTTCTCTTTACTAAAAATATTGATAAAATATATTTAAATGAATTAAATTAATTTAAATATAAGAGAAAGAACATATTAATTTAATAAAAAATATCAAATGAAAAATATTCTTAAAAAACATATAAAATATGATAAATTAATGTATGTATTAGAAAACTTGAAACCAACAGAATAATAAATCAATAATTACACTAAAATACACGGCAGAAGAGCATTTAACTATAAGGGGTAAAGATCTCTTCTTATCTCACTTTGATCCCCTAACTTCATCAGCATTGTTAAGTATAATTTTCTACTACAATATTAAGTATCAATTTTAATACCAATGTAAATTTCATTCCTATATTGAAATATTGGGTAATTGTTTGGTTCATGGTAGGAAATCAAACTATAAAAGCTGTAAATAAACAATAATGAATTAAAAAATGCCTAATAAAGGACTGTAGGCCACTTCAGTAACAAAAAAAAAAAAATCAAAAAGTATAAAAATTTTAATATTAAAAGTTAGAATATACTGAGACTAAGGATATTTTTATTTTTGAAGAGAGTAAAAAACAGAGTTGTCAACTTTTTATTAAACCAGTGTAAAACTTTAAAATAATTGTTGTTATTCGCCATTACAACCTATGCACGCCCGTGGCACGCCTACGATTCGCCATTGTATAAGGATAATTTACCGTGGATTCGCCGTAGTTAAAGTCTATGGGATTCGCCCAAAGATATCTATTTTTTTCAGTGTTGCCATCTAAAAGATCTGAAAAAAACATAGTTAAAGTTTATGATACACAAGCAGAGTTGGTGATTTTTTTTTTTTTTTTTTTTTTTTTATGATTCAAATTTGAAATATGAATTAAATTATACAAATCAAAAAATCATTAATTTCTTTTTATTTTTGTGACTTTTCTGATTTTTTTTGTTTTAGTGGCAAGTGGTTTTTTTTTTTTTTTTTTTTTTTGAGTTACAAGGGTTTTTCGCCTAATAACAAATAATTAACTTTAGTAAATAAGAAAATATAATAAGTTAAGTGTTATAAATATATTTTTTTAAAAGTACAGGTTATTTTAAACCAATTAATATAACCATTCCATTGTTTTTAAATTTAATTTATTTAATTTAGTTTTAAAATATTATCAACTTGGAAAAGGAAAAATATATTTTGTGGTAAATTGCTGACACATTTCAATTCAGAAGGTTTTCATTCTCTTTGTTTTTGTTTTTATATTCACCTCTACATAATTATATGGAGCAACTTAACAACAATACACTTTTTTTAATAAGTATAGTTTTAGTACCTAGATTGCTTATATTTAGTTTTCTTTTTTCTTTTTATTTTTTTCTTCTTTTCTTTTTAATTGTGATTAGGAAGAGTTGCTCTGTCACGATCTTGTATGGCTTGCAAAAAATAATAATAATAATAATAATAATAATAATAATAATTATTATTAATATTATTATTATTATTATTATTATTATTATTATTATTATTATTATTATTATTATTATTATTATTATTATTATTATTATCCATGGGAGTCGTTAGAGGAGGGCAGGGGTGGTGACAGCTGTCTTCCCTAGAAGCTACTTTTATTACTTTTAGTGAGAGTTTATAAAGCGTTTTCCTTGTTGTAAATCTGACCTTACTTGGCTTGCTTGAAATAATGAGAAAATACCTTTGAGATTGGACTTGGCTTGCTTCTATTATGACAAATTTTAATAAAAATATTGACGATTTGGAGGGCAAACTTGATGAGCTTGCACAAACTATATATATATATATATATATATATATATATATATATATATATATATATATATATATATATATATATATATATATATATATATATATATATATATATATATATATATATATATATATATATAATATATATATATATATATTATATATATATATATATATATATATATATATATATATATATATATATATATATATATATATATATATATATATATATATATATATACTTTAGATTTTTAGACTTTCTCACCACTTTTAACCTCTCACCGTAGTGAGGACAATCGGGAGAAGCAGAGTTATTTGTGTTTTTCCCGACCAGTGGGGTCACCTAATGCTGGTGATATGGTGTACAGTTATCTGGGGTGATAGTAACCCTTGCCACAGTCTTACAGATCTAGATCACTCAGCTATCCGTGGACGTAGTGAGATTCTATACTTTGAAGACTTACTGTACAGGTGGCAGATAGAGGATAGTGTGTTGTATGTAATTATAGATTGTATGTGTTGGCTGTGTTTGTAGTGATGTGTGGGTATTGAGATCAGTGTATTAATACACTTTGCCGTAAACTGTAATTAATTACAGAAGACCTCCAACGAGCGGCGATTTTTAATGTCCGATCTTGGTTAGTGGGCGGAGCAGTCAGAGCCTTCGTTTTACCGAGATACGAACTGCCTGCCCTAAAGCGTGGAAATTCTCCGCTTTGTCTACGAATTTCCTCCGCTTTATCCAC
>SEYY01000935.1:72500-80000 GCA_009176605.1 Armadillidium nasatum
CAGCAAAAATATTGCCTTAAAAATCTTCTCGAAAAAAAACAAAGCTTCAAGTGCTCATGAATTGGTAGAAAACATGCTGAAATAGTATCAAACTATGGGATGTAATCTCCCTAAAAATTAATTTTCTCCATTCCCATTGATACTTTCCAAGTAAACTTCGATGATGTTAAGTGATAAACGTGGGAAACATTTTCATCAACATATTTCAGCTTTTGAGAAACGTTGCGAAAGTGAAATCACACAATGTTGTCAGATTTCTACTTGTCAGTGATAAGAGACTACAGTCAGCGTCTGAAAGACAAAAGGAAACTACTCCAAGATGAACATGTTCAATACAATACACATATATATACTATTATTCCAACAATTTCGTAGTCATTTTCTAATTCAACAGGCAAAAATAGAACAGAAAACAAAAACAAATTAGCAGTCATTTAATCAACAGACAGAGAGAGAGGAGAAAAAAAAGAGAAAGGAGAGAAAGAAAAAAGAGAGAAAGTCAATATTTTAAGTAGTTTGTTAAAGGAAAATAGACTTTACAAAAATAGTACTTGGGTGTAAATTTTAACTGAATCATTGTCTATAATTTTTCAACTTCATGGCAAGTAAGGATTTTATTGTTAAAATTAAATCCACAATAAATCAACTTTATTAGAAAAATAAAAAATACATTTTCCAACTAATGCTTTATCAAAAATAAAAAATATTCCTTTGCATAAAACACTTAAAAAAAAAAATTTAAAAATTCACTTCCTCTTCAGTTATTTACACAGTTCTAGATCATTAAATGAACATATTTGATTCACCAGAAAAGAAGAAGCCATTTGAAGATTTCAATGTCATCTTCAATTGTCTTTAACTCAAATTTATGTGTACAATATTCCTTTACATAAAACAAGAACACAAAAACAAAAATAAACAAAAAACATTCAAAAGAAAATTGAATTTAAAAAAAAAAAAATAAACTTCCTCTTCTTAATCCTAAAGCTCTTGATGGTTACATGAATGCATAATGTTCTTCACCAAACAGGTGGGGGTAATTCGAAGAGTCCAATGTCATCATCAACTGGCATTAACTCAAATTCTAGTTCTTCTTTATTATCTAAAATAAATAAATAATCAAATCTAATAAAAAATCCAATATGAAGAAAAAGTTACAAGACTAATGTATAATTTCAATTATAATTTTTAAAAGGACTCCTAGGATAACGAGTACATCCTATGATCCCATGTTTCGTTTTACTGAGTATCTATTTTATACAAAATGCATTAATAGAGTTATTAATTTTGGGTGTGATGACCAACAAGAAAAAGAAAAGGAATAAAAAGTAATTAGTAAAATAATGAGCAATCCAGCAGAGGATGAATGACTAGCACTGGTATTACTTATTTTTGATAATATTAAAGTTTTATATTTTTACCCACAATAATAATATTAACCGACCAAAGGCTCTAGAATAATATATATAAATATTTTATTCTTGCTTAATTAGAAGTTTAAAAGTAACAACATTTGTGGTATAATAATAAAGTAGATAAATATTATTCCATTATACGGTGGTGATGGCTTGCATGCATTTTATAAAACTCATTCACTATAGCTTCAATTTCATCTGAATAAATCGATTATTACTTACCCAAACAAAAACTAGTTGAATGCAAAATAATCTTAAAACATTGTTGGTATCATTTTGCAGACGTTGACCAATTGATGATTACTTTCGCTTTAAAATTAAGCTGAACAGGAATTTGTCATTACCAAGTTTTACTAAGTTCAATAATAATAATAAATGAAAAAGGAATGTCAGAAGGATTACAATATTATTACATGATTTAAATGGGGATCCATAAAACCAGATACTTTGTAAAACTTGGTACAAATTTCATTAGATAAAAATCCATGTTCAGAGTCATGTCAGATAATAGTCGGCATAATAGAACAATTTTCCTGCCAACAAAGGGTAGCAACAGAAGTGTGCTTTATTTCAATGATTTACAATTCAATTACTTTATAAGTTTTTAAAGTGCCTTTCTTGTTAGAAGAGCTCCAAAACCTTGTCCAGAAATAAACTGCTATTAGCTTAAGACCATGACAAATAAAAATAAAAGATTCTTGCACTGACTTTATGCACTTCCAATAAACAAAGATTAAAAGAGGGCACTTTCACAATTAGAGTCTAGTTGAAATTTGACCTATAAAACGCACAGCAAGATGAAAGCTCTTAAGCCCTCTTATATAATAATAAAAAGATCCAATCTTTATTTAAAGAACTTCAAAAATACTATTGTAGTAAAAAAAAGGAGTAGGGTAAAATAGTGTGAAGAACTGAAGTAAAATGGTGTTTATATAAATTACAGCAAATGCAATTCAGGTAAAAAAAAAATTAAAAAATTTATTTTTTACCTAGAAATATCAAATGTGAAATCTACAAAATAAGTGATGGTAAAAAAAAAAAAATTATTTCAGGTATTTCGCATACCTGAATTATGAAAATAAAACTTTAAAAAAATAATTTAAATATGCTCTTTCAAACATTATAATAATTCTTCTGATCTCTAATTTCCTTTGCTTAAACATTCAACTTATATGTACTCAACGAATAAGTTAGATAAATATTTCAGTAATAAATAATTATAATAATAATAAAACTTACACTTTATTGGTGAAATTAATTCCAGAGACGGGGTTGGTGAGGGTGGGCAACTGTCGTAGCTCTTTTTCGATGAACTCCAATACTTGACAAATGAATCTATGTTTTTATTGGAAAGTTTATACTGGACTGGTAATAAATCATCATAATCTGTGTTTAAAAATTAATTATCAGTCTAAAGAAGAACCACAATTCAGATAAAATATACTTATAAAAGTTCTGATCAATATTTTGAAATTAGAACAAATTTCGAATCCAAAAGGAGAATAACGGCAAGTCTACAAAAAAATATTTGCTGCATCAGTTAAAAGTAATAATCGATAATCATACAAAAACAATTTACCTTCCACTTCTTTAATTTCAGGTCGGAAGTCTGGTTCAGGAAAAGGTGATGAAGATTTTAAAGTACATTTTGTCCCTTAAAAAAAAAAAAAAAATATTATATATATATATATATATATATATATATATATATATATATATATATATATATATATATATATATTATATATATATATATATATATATATATATAATATATATATATATATATATATATATATATATATATATATATATATATATATATATATATATATATATATATATATATATATATATATATATATATATATATATATATATATATATATATATATATATATATATTATATATGCATGTTACTGAGACACCTTATAAGTTAAAGCTGGAGTATTTTTTATAGAATAATAGGTTTTACAGTTAAAACGTTAAAAGGATGCAATATATTCCATTACTTTCTAAGGGAATTAAAAAAAAAAAAAAAAAAAAAGTCAAATGACAAAAGTAGGGAAATGTTAGTAAATAAGATTTTTAAAAAATACCTTTAACTTGAGTTTTTCCACTCTGAGATTTTTTCAAAGGCTGTCTCTTAGGCATAAGATTTTTCCCAACACGATTGCTTATATCACCAAAAGATCTTTTTACTATTGGCAAGTTTTTGGAAGACTTCAGGTTTCTTGTTTGATTTGCTGTCAAAAATTAATTTTCATATATATATATATATATATATATATATATATATATATATATATATATATATATATATATATATATATATATATATATATATATATATATATATATATATATATATATATATATATATATATATATATATATATATATATATATATATATATATATATAATATACTTGAAAAATATATTGAAATTGATGCTTTAATTCCAAATTCATTTCTTTTAACATGGCTTTAACTTATGAATTTATTCTTGATTGTGTACGTGACATCTGCTTCATGAAATCGAAACATTTTTGAGATGAATTGACGCATGAAACAACAAATGGAACAGCAAAAAAACTTGCATAATATTTTGTGAAAAACTCTGGAGGGAAAAGTGCTACAGAAACCCTGTAAATGATTCAGCATTTTTTTTTTTTCAGTTCACCACCACTCACGGGCAGAGACCTTTTAAAGGAGAAGTTTGGTGATCAATCCTTTGAATGGGGACAGGTGTTTTTGTGATAGGTTGGCATGCATGGTATAAGATGGATCAATATCAGTGGAGTATGACTAGACAAAGATGTCCTCAACTGGCAAAACTATTGAAAATTTGAAAACTTTTGTAACAAAGAATGATCAAAGTAAGGTCACATAAATAATGTAGTACAATAAGATAACTTAGTCATAAGACTTGTCAGAAGAACTTTGCTAAATAAAACAGGGATTGTATCACAGTAGTCAAATTTGTTTCCAAGTTTGATATGTGAGAGGACCAATGTATTGTAACAATTGAAAATTCCACTTTCATTATGACCCAAAATGGCAATGTAAATAAGTGAAAAGCAATACCAAGAGTTTGATCATTTTCTTTGACACCAAAAACTTTGTGCACCTAGATTCTGAACACTAACTTACTTAAACTTTTGCTGTCATTATGTTTTACGTTAAATGAGTAAAATACTCAGGCTTCACCATAGATCTTGTCCCCTACAGGCCTACACTGCTTTTTATTATTTAGAAAATTTGTCCATAAGTAATGTTTTTATTTCCTGAAAATGAAAGAGTGGAAGGAGCAGTTTTGAAAACCATAAGGAATTCAAAGGAAAGATGGGCTTAAAAACTGATTTCAATGTGAGGATTTTATTGAGACACGAAATTACTCATTGCTGATTATCAGTGACAGTATTTAAATTTTTTTATAAAAATAGTTTCAAAACTTTTGGATAGCATTACTATCTATCTATCTATCTATCTATCTATCTATCTATCTATCTATCTATCTATCTATCTATCTATCTATCTATCTATCTATCTATCTATCTATCTATCTATCTATCTATCTATCTATCTATCTATCTATCTATCTATCTATCTATCTATCTATCTATCTATCTATATATATATATATATATATATATATATATATATATATATATATATATATATATATATATATATATATATATATATATATATATATATATATATATATATATATATATATATATATATATATATATATATATATATATATATATGGCTGGAATAAGCAAATGCTCTTAAATCTACAGAAAAAAAAAAAAAAACTAACCCTCTTTGGATTTATGAAGTTCAACTAAATTTTCCTTGTAGTTTGCATGTTCTCCAAGATTTGGTATATACTGTATATGTGACATGATGAATGAAACTATGGTAATATCAAATCAATAAAATGCTGAAACTTATTTTTAAATCCTTAAAAAAATATAATTTATCCTGAAAAGAAAAAATGTATTTCTGATCCTCATATCTGAGATATGTTAATGGTTCTTGAATTTGCATAAATCTCACTAAATTAAGAGTTAATAAAGCCAATAAAAATATATAAAGTATTATTCAAATTTACTGTTCTAATTACTCAATAGAGTTTTGTCAAAAATTCTACATAGAGATTAATTCAAATATCAGAGATAACTCAATCAAGGTTTATAGATTTTCAATGGCTATTCTCTTTCTCAAACAAGTTTTCTCATATATATTAACTAACAAGATAGCTCTCAATATTTATCCAAACACTCAAATGAGTAACTAATTGCATGGCAAAATAATTAAAAGTCTTTTAACTATTTATCAAACACTCAAATGAGTAACTAAATGTATCAAAATAATTAAAATAGTCTTCAACTATTTTTCAAAACACTCAAACGAGTAAATAATAGTATAGCAAAATAATTAAAAGTCAACTATTTATCAATCACTCAAACAAGTAACCAAACGTATCAAAATAAGTAAAATAGGCTTCAACTATTTATCACTCAAACGAGTAACTAAATGTATCAAAATACTTAAAATATTCAACTACTTATCAAACAAATGGATAACTAAATGTATCAAAATAATTAAAATAGGCTATTTATCATAACTCAAATACATATAAAAATAGAAATATTAAAATATTATCTACTTAAGTATTTACTTGTATTATGATAACATACAAAATTTTGATTATATCAGGACAAGTTTTGTATACACTACTTGACTTATTGGCTTTAGAAAAAAAGAATGATCCATCTAAAATTTATATTTCTTTCCTCACTACCATCATAATCCGAACGTCTTATTTCTACTTTAGAGTTAGGGTGGCTTCCATCACATCATGACTGAGGTCCCAAGAACATAGGCTGATGTACAAAGTTTTCTAATCAATGTATTTTCTAGAACAGTTTTAATAATATTCCTATACCTGTGTCAGTATTTTCAGACTGACTTATTTTCTTAAGGATTTTTCATCTACCATCTTGAATTCTACATTATACTAGGCAATCTTAAGCTAATGTATTTCTTTTAATTGCACAGCTTCCTATTTCGTAATTTGATTTTATGGTTATTAATTATGAAGGCTCGTTTATCTTCCTCATACACTATTTTGTGTAATTTTAGTATTCTTTTCTTATTGTTTACACTTAAATACTATTCTTCTTTCCATTACTTACTCCACTTATTCATATGTTCTAATCATTATTCTATTTCTTAAATTATCATAACCTATTCATATGTTCTAATTATTCTATTTCTTAAATAATCATAAAAACCATCACCATAAGTATTCCTTCTTCATTAAAACAAATTTTTCCATAGTGGATGGACCCCCTACTACACCATGTATTTTGAGGAAACTTTTGTGACATTTCCGTGCCTAAGCTGATTGGGCTTTTGGTCACTTCTTCAATTTCCTGCGGAGTTCCTATGCCTGTGCAGAGCGCATTTGCCAAAGCGATTCACTGTGGCATGGAGACTACATTCTATAATCTTTCCCTTCTACTAAATCTTACAAGCTTTGGTTTAACTCTGCTTATTCTCGTGCTATTTGCTACAGGGGTGCTGCCTTCAGGAATTACCATGGTTTTTAAACTTCAGATAATAGTGCAATTTATATTTCATCTCAAAACCATGCAAAATGTTCTTTTTCTTTGTAACAAAAACTTCAATACAAAATCCAATAATATTTTTGGTTCCTCTTCCTCTCTTTCAGGCAGTTTGCAATAAATGTCAACTCAAACTTTGCCTCTTCCTCTTTCTCTCCACTAGTATTTTCTTTTAGCACAATTGCCATTTCACCTTCAAAAACTTAATTTTTGTCTCAGACTTTTACCACTAATTCAACTTTAGATAATTTCAGAGCTATATCTCTTCCTTCAACCCTTTTATATTTAAAATAATAATTTCTAAAAAAGTCAATTTCTGCTCCTTTCAGCTTTACATTAAGAAGGCATTCAATATTGATGGTATCCCTCCTGTGGTTTACAAATTTTTTTTTATTTTTAGCTTGCACCCTGCTATTGTTAATAAAATACTATATATATATA
>SEYY01000935.1:97500-117500 GCA_009176605.1 Armadillidium nasatum
ATATATATATATATATATATATATATATATATATATATATATATATATATATATATATATATATATATATATATATATATATATATATATATATATATATATATATATATATATATAGAGAATAAAACTGTATGAGTTTCAATTTTAGAATTTTAGCGTTGGATCAATTATTAACATTTTTAAAAAATCAGTCATAATCCATTAATTATCAAATTTATTTCATCACCACTCACGGGGAAGGGGTGAGGGGGTAAATCCACAGAAGAAAACTATTACTCTGCAGTCTGCAATGTATAAACTCTAGTTTTAATAATAAAATTAAAGATAAGTTTATCAACCAAATATTGGCAACTCTGTCTATGGTTAGAAGCTATGGTCAATAGGCCAGTGTTGCCTGACAACCATTACACCCCTTCACTTATAATTTAATCCACTTACTTGGAAGTATTTGGGAGAATGTTACAGGTGTTGAGCTTGCGATGGCCTGAAGGTCAGTATTTTGTGTGCCTGGAGGGACGGCATATGCCCTAAGTTGGTGAAGTCTGCTCTCAAAATAAAATCAAAAAATTTCACCACTTCGAGAGCATCACAGGTGTTGAACTTGTGATGTCCTGAAGGGCAGTATCTAGGTAAAGACATTCATTGAAGAGGGACCATGTCAGGATTTTACTTCCATAAGCCAATTGAAAACCTTAAGTAAATAGGCAAAAATTATGAACCTAGGTTTCATCATAACCAGAAAGGATCTTAGGGCCTCATTGCACAGAGTTGAGATTCCTTCTTTGACCCTTCCAGCTCTAGATAAGGTCAAGTGCCTCCTAAATTTCATGTACAGGTTCATGAAGCTCGTTTTAGGTGTATCAGGGCATCTGCATTGGTTGTGATTTAAGACAAATAAAATTTTTAACTACAACTTTAGATTTCATAGGTGCCAATAGGTTACTATAGATAGACATTACACCACAATGGAGCATTTCTATAATGTGCTTGAAGGCCACGTAAAGTAAGCTTAATATGAGGTGGAAATAGTTCAGTGCGTCCACGAATGTCTCAGGAAAATTATACACTTCTATGTACTATATATTTAGAGTGAAATTTTTACAGTATTAATTTTTTTTTTTTTTTTTAAATTTACTTATCTTAATGAATTTAATTATATTTTGTCTTTATAGTTTCAATTTTGTAGAGATAAAATATGACTCATCATAGCAATAAAACTACTAAGCCATGAAAGGAAGGTTTTTCATGTAAAACAAAGGTGTCTTTTGTGTAAAATATACCGTACACAGATATGGATCCGACTGGGGCTCTGGCCAACCCTGGCCTTGGCTAAAAATTAGTGAAAACTGGGGTTTTCCTTCTGGGGTTAAAATGGCAAAGCTATACTTATTAATGGTGAATTAAATCAAACAAAATATAGTAAAATTAAGATTTTTCTTCTTGTTTTTTCAATATTTTCTTTTTCTTTTCTATTTCTTTTTGACTGCTCCTCTTAGCCATGGTGACTGAAAGTACAAAC
Source organism: Armadillidium nasatum (assembly GCA_009176605.1). NCBI lineage: Eukaryota > Metazoa > Arthropoda > Malacostraca > Isopoda > Armadillidiidae > Armadillidium > Armadillidium nasatum. The sequence continues at coordinate 99,020 of SEYY01000935.1, forward strand.
AAAATAAAAATTTTGAAATAATGTAGCTAAATGATGGAAGTCTGATACACAGCAATAAAATAACAATGATATGTATAAATACAGGTTAAATTGATAATTTATTTCTTACATTTTTTCAAACTTTAACTTTGGGTCTTATCTAAGTAAATCTGTTGAATCACTATTGTAAATCAGAAAAAAAAGTATAAATTTTTTATAGATTATATATTTATTATACAAAATCTGTAATTTTATGAAAATTTTTCAGAGAAAATGTGAATAATCATTAATTAAGTGAATGTTGACTATTATACTCCTTCCTTATAATTAAATAAATCAATTAAAATTATATCTAATTTTTGTAACCTAAAACTTTTGACCTCTTTACAAATTTTAGGTAACCTCAGCAGGAGCCCCAGCCCCAGCCAAAATTCCAGCCCTGGTTGGTCCCTAATGGAAAATATTTTTTTTATTTGGCATTCATAAACAGTTTTATAGTTTTGACTCATCACTTAAAGGAAAGATGTATTTGTTTGGAAAGAGTGCAGTTTGATGCAACAAGAATGATATCTGGCTTTGAGAGTAAGAGTTATATACCAGGAGAGGCTTAGAGAGCTAAGAAAGGTGATTTCTTAGAGGAGATATGATACAAGTTTGCAGAATATTTACATATGTTGATAATACTAAGATCAATAAATTCTTTATAGTAGACCAAGGTTCATGATAAAGTTGAAAAGAAATCAAACCAACTTGTAAGAAAACGCTTATTCAGCAATTTTTGTGATGGTTTGCTGCATGAAATATTGAGTTCAATTCACTTGTAACATTTAAAAAAAGACTGGATTTGTATATGGATAATCTGTACATCACATAATATATTATGACTAAGCCTATTTGGTAGGATAGTATTTTTAAAGTTCACTTGCATACAGAAACTATGACTATAATCTAATCAAATTACTGTCAGCATAAAATAGCATATACCGGAACTATGGTTTTAGCATTGTGGTTGAAGTAAAAACGGTATATATTAACAATTTATGAAGCATAGTATTGATAAACCTTTGTGTGTGGTAATTTATTATTGCATGTTTAGTTCATATGTTCTGGGTTAATCTTTTCCATATTGCATGTGTACTTGGATTGGCAAATTACCTACTTAATTTGACTGAGACAGTCTTGATGGGCCCTTGTGGTTTCTTACTGTCTTTATTTTTCTTTTCTTGTATTCTTAAGTCTTATGTGAAAACTTTTCATGAAACTTTTAGGTTAACAACCCAAAACAAATATAAATAAATAGTTTTAAAAGATTTGCGATTTGCAGATTTATATTAATTTTTTTAAGTAATTATTTTACATATTAATAAACTACTGATGGAAAGAAAAACCTGCAATTTTTGTATTGAACCATATTTATGGAAATTATTAGTATTTTAGATTAGAAATATTATTTTTAATAATTTGTCTTTTTAACATTAACGTAACTTAATTCGGTTTTAAAAAATTAATAGTTTTTAAATGAATTCTTGAGAATTTTAATTTAAAAATAAAATAAAATAAAAGCAGTGAATTATTTTAAAATTCTTTTTAATTCAGTTTTACAGATATTTTTTTTTTTTTGCAATATTTTATTTGTCTTGATGTTAAGAGGGAAGATTTTAAATAACCTTAATGGCATTAAAGCTTCATTCTCATAACCCAATGACTTTTACTGAAAACCATCATGGCAACATAATTTTAGGTGAACTACAAAAGCAAAGGATGAGCAGTAGGTTCTGTGATGTTTTCATAGCTGTAAATGAAAGTAAATATCCTGCTCATCGGTGTGTACTTTCAGCTTGTTCACCCTATTTTGCTTCACTTTTAATTGGTAAGAAAGTATTATTCAAATTCATTTATACTTTGCATAACTTTTTATCTTAAAAATGTTTTTGGTCTAAGTACTCTTGGTTTTATATAACCATTATATACATCATTTAATAAAATTAATAAAATAAATAAAAAATAATTAAAAAATCTCTTTATTTTCTTCAATATATATATAGCTGACAAAGTTGGAAAGGAGACAGTCAGTGTTGAAACAGAAAAGGATGAAGATGTACTTACAGTTTTGGATTACATGTATACCGGCACTATTATAATGGACAAAAACAATGTGGGTGAAATATTGAAATTGGCAGATGCATTTTTGATGATAGCTCTTAAGGATCATTGTTCAATGTATTTGCAGCACTATTTAGATAACAGCAACTGTCTCACAATTTGGGAAATGGCTAACAGGTAATTATTATTATTATTATATAGTAAAATGTTTATCATTACTTATCATGATTTTCTCAAAGAATAGTTCTGCACTTGAAAAAAAATTGAGATAATTAATTTTTTTTTTCAGTACTGAAAAATTTGATTTGTAACGGTTAATGTTTGCAAATTATGAAGGAATTATTAAAAGTAAAATGGATGCAGATGAAAAGAGAAGCTGGTAAATAATGAGACAGTTTGAACTTACTATTAGGAAATGTGGAGTACAAGTATAAGCTGGAAAGTTTAAATTTTGCTACAAATTTTTAGTAAATCTTTTATAATAAGTAATTATATTTTTTTTATTTTTTATTGACATCACCACCGCTCACGGGCAGAGCCCTATTCAAAGAGGAGATGCTAGAGCAATAGAAGAGGTAAAATAACCCACAAGCCCCACCCAACGCAAATTTCGCATGTGAGCACAGACATGAGCTTTAAAGGAATGGAGATTAAATTCAGCAGGAAGCAGAAGATGGGAGAGAATTCCACAAAACAGGTGGCTGGAGAGAAGTTGACACCACAGCGAACAAGTCTGGAGTTGCCTATGTCTACACAAAATTTATGTGCAGGCATTGCACCCCTTGTGCTATGAGGACATTTCCCTTGAGCATCTGCTGCTGTAGTACCTATAGAAAAGAGACAGGGCACCAGCGTCACATCACATAGATAAAGGGTCAAGTAGATTTGTAAGAGCGCAACGTTTATAAGTCTTTTAGCTTTAACTCAACCCTATCCTAAAGACGGGTGAAACCTGAACCACCCCAGATATGAGAGCAGTACTCCATACAAGGGCGGATGAGGCCTATGTATAATTGAAGTAACTGCGAAGAAGGAAAAAAAATTTCACATAGCCTAAACAGAACTCCCATTGTGATGTGAAGTTTCCAAAACATTTTTTTGTTTATGTAAAGGCCAAGAATTGTTGTCAACAGAAGGTGACGGGAGAACCATTGAAAGAAATAGAAAAGTTAGGAGGTGTCTTTGAGAGGGATATCTCTAGAAGTTGGTTTTTTAAAGAGTTGAATTTCATAAGGTTGAGACGACCCCATTGGGAAATTCTATCCAGATCTGCAAGAATGGAATCGGAAATATGAAGAGGAGAGGCAACTCTAGATGCAAATGAGGGAGCAGATTTGAAATTGAGTAGAAGAATGGAGAGTCTAGTCATCGGCATATGTTGTTAAAGATTTAGTAAACTTTTGAAATTGTTAAAAAATGTTTTTGAAATGTTAAGATTACAATGTGTAGGATAAAGGTTTCATTTGGTAAATTCTTAATAGAGAAATAATTGTAAAACAGTAATGAGAAAATTATTAATTTAAAGAGGAGACAAATACCTTCTGTATAAACTAAACTGTAATAAAATATACTGTAATAGATTATTTTTTATTTTGGATAATTTTACACGAGTACTGATGAATTAGAAACTTGTTGAGAATGTAAAATTGAGAGAAAAGTATTTAAAATGTGTATGTAATAGAAATAAATACACCACAGGCCCACAACAGTATAATAACCAAGTGCGAAGTTATTTTTTTGTTGTTGTGATTACAATATGTAGATGTAAAAGGCAAAAGCTTAGGAAATGAGGAAGAAAATTTTGATGAGAGCAAGCTGTTGTTGAGTAGGAAAAAAATCTTTCCTAGGAGTTTGTTGAAATAGATTTAGAACTTCTGTAAGTTGAGGATCTTTGAAATTTTTTTTTGAAAAGACTTTAAGGATTATTCATATATTGAATACTTAAAAGGTTTATAAAACACCTTAAGGAGATTATTGAAAAGAACTGATTTTGTAGTAAAATATAAATTTGAAGAAAAAAAAATACTGAAATAATGAGATGAGATAGACTAATGAAAAAGAAACTAGAGAGTTTAACATACAGTGAAGGAGGTTTTTTAATTTATAAGAATTTATGAAAGTCGAGCAAGATAATTAAGAATATAGTGCAAGAGAGAGGGTATAATAAGAATTGGAAATTTTAAAAAGAAAATGGAGAGAGGGAGAGAGAGAGTGTTCTCTGTATTAAAGAAGAAATAAAGTTTAAATATAGTCTGATTATTTGGTTCCTGTAAATTATTGTTCTTATCGAGTTTTCATATTTAGAATTTCCAAGTGCAGATTCTTATTACAGAGAAGGTAATCATTTAAGATATAGGATTCTCAGAAAATATCATTATTAGAACATTATTATTATTATTATTATTATTATTATTATTATTATTATTATTATTATTATTATTATTATTATTATTACAGATTTGGTCTGGAAACTGTGAAAAAATTATCCTCTAAGTATATTTCTACTCATTTGTCCGAAATATTAGAAGGAGGAATGGTTTTGACGACTACAAAACTGAGGCTTGAAAATTTTATTAGAAGTTCTGTAAGTGTTTTTCTCCTTTTTTAGTGAAAAAAATTATATATATATATATATATATATATATATATATATATATATATATATATATATATATATATATATATATATATATATATATATATATATATATATATATATATATATATATATATATATATATATATATATATATATTATCAGGAATGGAAATTATCAGAGGAAAAACTCTTTGATTTAATCACTTCGTGGGTATATTACGATCCAGAAAAGAGAGAAATTGGTTTTAGAAGTCTTCTCACATGGATTTCATGGCAAACTATCAACCCAGATTTTGTTGTAAACAAAGTTCAGGAACATCCTTTGTATTCATTGTCTCCGAAGTGCTGTGCTACTATTATTGACGTTTTGAATGAAAATTGCTTGTTAAATCAGCCAGAGTATCATGCCTTAGCCAGTTTGAGGGATAATGTAAACGAGGTAATAAAAGCCATTTGTTATGAATTTTATTAATTATTATTCCTAAGAGTCATGATATTTGTATCTTATGCGAGTTTTGTGGGGTAATTTCCCTTTTTATTTGTAATTTGGACATTGACAAAATTGATAAGCTATTGTTTCGCATACTTTCCCGTAAAACTTTACTCTAGACCTGTAATATATATATATATATATATATATATATATATATATATATATATATATATATATATATATATATATATATATATATATATATATATATATATATATATATATATATATATATATATATATATATATATATATATATATATATATATAATATATATAATAATAATAATAATAATAATAATAATAATAATAATAATAATAATAATAATAATAATAATAATAATTAATTTCAAACTCATTGGTGTGCACATTTTGAAATTATCTGTTTAGTAAGAATTTCATATACTGTATTAAATTATAAAACTTTTAGTTTATTTTTAAGTATGTGGAAAATGTTTGTTTTTCATTGCACCCCGAATTATGTGGTTTGACTTAAAAACCTAATTTGCAGACCATTTTAGTTTTTAATTTCTGTTTTAATTTTTTTTTTTTTTTAGCAATTATTCATCGATGAAGACAACGATAATTTTATAAATTTAGCCATCACAGCAGCTATTAGCGATCCTAATGTTGATAAGTATTCTATGGAATCAGCAAGAGAGTTTATTAAGCTGGATTTCAAATCGCCTATGGATTCGTCAAGAGAATTTACTAAACTTGATTTCAAATCACAGAAGATTTTAAAAAACAGAAATCCTGATCATAGAAATGAGAAGAGATTGTTAATAACAAAAAGTCAAAATGTTCCAACCTTTCACTCTCATGCAAATAAAGATTTTGAGACTGACTTTGACATTGAGCGTTATCAAAAAGATGATTATACTAAAAGTTTACCACAGAATGACAAAGATATTGAAGATCGAAATTTTTTTAATGAACAGGAAGTCAATTTAACAAAAGACTGTGAAACTCTTACCTACCCTGTTGATGCTTCACGTAATACATGTTGTCATTATAAAGAATTCAAGGAGACGTACCGCACCGCCAATTGTAAGAATAGATGCCCAAACTTTTCAAACAAAGCAGCATACATGAACCATAAATATGACGCTAAGCATCATACTAATGAATTATCCTTAAATCAACTTCATTTTCATAAAAATATTCCAGGTTCATCGGAGTTTAATTCTCCTCCATATGCATTTGATTTAAATAAAGAAAGTTCTTGTAATTATTTTGAAGAATCTTTGAATATGCCTTTAAATACTGCTCCGCATGAACAGAACAACTCACTTTTTTTGCCAGCAGATCACAAAAGGAGTAACTTATTAAATACTGAAGATTTGTATGATGTAAAAAATGAATTTCAGAGTTCGGGTTTGCTGTTAAATGAAAGAGAGAGTATGAATGCCGGTGATAATATGAGAGAAAACACTATATTATCAACATTTCAGCAAAATTTTGGTAATTTTGATGGTTCTGATGATACTCAAGGTTCTAATAATTATCCGAAGGATATGTCTTTGCCTCATCTTAGACTTAGTGACCACTTTGAGGCTGATACGAATCTAAGAGAAGAAGGAAAGTCAAGAGATGATCATAAATTTATATCTACTTCTGAGGAAGGCTGTGAAACTATAGAAAAACAAAGCAATTCTCTTGAGAACTATGACCATAATTGCTGTGATGAAGGAAGAGTAATAGTTACTCAAGTGGAAAAAATTATTAGTGAACAAGTCCCTTCAAGTCGGGTAGTTATTGACGACGAAAAACAAACTGGCAGGAAATCAGTTGTTACATCACCAAAAAGTAAATTTTATTTTATTTTATTTTTATTCATTTAAAAACGTTTTTACTTAAATTAGTTTTAAGAGAATATGTAAAGAGAGCAGAAATAGAATGAACCTTAAACTCTTTTGCATAATAGAATTTTCGTTTGTTTTGAAATTAGAATAATATGAAGGAATTACCTTTTATCCAGAATCTCTTTCATATTAATGACCTAGTCACATTTATAACTAAATACTCATTTTAAAGCCTCTGCATATTTGCAATTCTGCAACTGTTAGAAAATAAAATATTAAAAGTAAAGAGAGAGAGAAATTAAAACTACGATTTTTTGTTGCAATAGAGATAAGGATAACAGAGCTGCAATTTTAGCTACTGCATCCATGTCACTCACATAAAGAATTTGTAATATATATATATATATATATATATATATATATATATATATATATATATATATATATATATATATATATATATATATATATATATATATATATATATATATATATATATATATATATATATATATATATCTCCAGGTAATTCATCAATGAATTCAAAGGAGAAAATTAAAGGGAAGAAAATGAAGTCAAAAGAGGTACTAAAAGAAAAAGATGAAAGTGACAAACCAAAAAAGAAAGATCCAAAAAGTCCCAAAAAGAACTGCAAAAGTAGTGAGAGTAAATTATTATATTATTATTAATTAGTATTATTATTATTATAAATTTATTATTATTATTATTTATTATTATTTGAGGTGTACCCAAGTCTGTTCGGAACTGAAATATTTACTTTCTTTATAATACTTCTTAAATGTTATAGTTTATTACAATTAATTATTTCTTTTAAATGAATTTGTAAAAATATTCATTTTTAGAATAAATTGGTTAGTAACTTAATAATATATATATATATATATATATATATATATATATATATATATATATATATATATATATATATATATATATATATATATATATATATATATATATATATATATATATATATATATTGTACTTATGCTATGACCACTACTTATTTCAAGGAAAATAAAGAGATTAAAAAAAAATTAATGTTAAAAATATTTTCTAAATCATTTGTATAACTATTCAACATTTTTTTAAAGTTACTTGGGAAAATAGTAATTACTACTACATCGTAGGAAAAACCATTCTAAACATTAAGTACTCAGTTACTAAAATGTTCTCTTTTTTTATTTTTCTATTGTGTCTTCTAGTCATGGAAAATGTATTCTTCTCAGCCTGGTCGTTAGATGAAATAAATGTATAACTTGAATCATCCCTCTTAAATAAATAAATAAAAAAAAAAAAATTTGAAATTTGAATCATCTCTCTCTCTCTCTCTCTCTCTCTCTCTCTCTCTCTCTCTCTCTCTCTCTCTCTCTCTCTCTCTCTCTTTCTCTTTCTCTTTTCTTCTCTCTCTCTTTCTTCTCTCTCTCTCTTCTCTCTCTCTCTTCTCTCTTTTTTTTTTTTTTTTTTTTTTTTTTTTCTCTCTCTATAAAAAAAAAAAAAATAATAATTTTCACTGAAAACCTGTTAAATTCTTTCGTTATTATCTTGTACCTCTCATTTTCAAAATCACGATTCATTTTTCGTAACTTTTCGTTGTATGCCTCAATCATATCAATGTCTTGGGTAATGGGTTATAATTTATGCATAGTATTCAATGACAGCCTGAAATAACTATAATACAGCTCGTTCCATAAGTCTTTATTGTGAAAAGCAACATTACAGTTTATAGATAGTCGCTTAGATTTTATTTGGTCTATTTCTAGTATCCAGGCAATGCCCTCACAATTTTAAATTGCAAATAAAAGTCACACCGAAGTCATATATATATTTATTATTTATATATTTTATATATATATATATATATATATATATATATATAATATATATATATATATATATATATATATATATATATATATATATATATATACTATATATATATATATATATATATATATATATATATATATTATCTATTTCCTATTAAATAATAACTATTTGTTTATCATTTTTAGAAACGAACAATATTGTTAAAACTTGTGACGTTTGCAGCAAACCATTTGGTCGGAAGAAAGATTATTTTTGTCACATGACTGAACATTTTCCTGGACCTACCTTTACATGTGATAACTGTAAGTCTTATATATATATATATATATATATATATATATATATATATATATATATATATATATATATATATATATATATATATATATATATATATATATATATATATATATATATATATATATATGTTACAATAAAAATTATTCAATTAAAAACATTTTGCCGCATTAAGTGAGAATCATTTTTTATGCCATGAGTGGTTGTTTGGATTTGGGAAGCAACTGAGATTAGTAGCCTTTTTGACAGCCATTCATTACCTTTTTCTGACTCCTACATCACTAAGTTGTTGTTTTTCTTTAAAAAAAAAAAATATGATTTACAATTGCAAAATAAAAAAAATATTGTTTTTGAATCTTCCCTTAAAGTCAGATGAGAATTGGGAAACAATTTAACATTAGTTAAAGCAAAAGTGTTCGGATGCAGCTCACATTTAGACAGGAATAAAACTGATTCCATGTGTAAGCTGTTAACCTGAAAGATAAACTAATTAAGTAGTTATACTCTCTCTCTCTCTCTCTCTCTCTCTCTCTCTCTCTCTCTCTCTCTCTCTCTCTCTCTCTCTCTCTCTCTCTCTCTCTCTCTCTCTCTCTCTCTCTCTCTCTCTCTCTTCTCTCTCTCTCTCTCTCTCTCTCTTTCTTTCTCTCTCTCTCTGTCTCTCTCTCTCTCTCTCTCTCTCTCTCTCTCTCTCTCTCTCTCTCTCTCTCTCTCTCTCTCTCTCTCTCTCTCTCTCTCTCTCTTCTCTCTCTTCTCCTCTCTCTCCTTCTCTCCCCTCTCTCTCTCTCTCTCTCTCTCTTCTCTCTTCTCTCTCTCTCTCTCTCTCTCTCTCTCTCTCTCTCTCTCTCTCTCTCTCTCTCTCTCTCTCTCTCTCTCTCTTCTCTCTCTCTCTCTCTCTCTCTCTCTCTCTCTCTCTCTCTCTCTCTCTGTCTCTCTCTCTCTCTCTCTCTCTCTCTCTCTCTCTCTCTCTCTCTCTCTCTCTCTCTCTCTCTCTCTCTCTCTCTCTCTCTCTCTCTCTCTCTCTCCTCTCTCTCTCTCTCTCTCTCTCTCTCTCTCTCTCTCTCTTTCTCTCTCTTCTCTCTCTCTCTCTCTCTCTCTCTCTCTCTCTTTCTCTCTCTCTCTCCCTCTCTCTCTCTCTCTCTCTCTCTCTCTCTCTCTCTCTCTCTCTCTCTCTCTCTCTCTCTCTCTCTCTCTCTCTCTCTCTCTCTCTCTCTCTCTCTCTCTCTCTCTCTCTCTCTCTCTCTCTCTCTCTCTCTCTCTCTCTCTCTCTCTCTCTCTCTCTCTCTCTCTCTCTCTCTCAATAGTATAAGAATATTATGTTGAGTACAAATGAAAATAACAAATTTAAAAAATTAATAGCTTTTATTATATGGTATTTTCTACTTTATAGGTCCTTCAACTTTCAAACGGATTTATCACTTGTTGGATCACCGGCAAACACATAAAAATGATAAATCTTTTAAATGCCCTCATTGTTCATTTTCGTCTCATCGAGAATTTAATCTGAAGGAACACATGTCTGTTCACAGTACTGTTGACAAACCTTTCAAATGTAAGTTGCTTAAAATTACAAAAAAAAAATAAAAATTTTTCTTCCATAGTTAAATTATACTAAAGAAAGAGTTTATTCTTTAATAACCTCCATTTTTGTCCTATAATTACGGGTATATTTTTTCTATATTTCTTTATAGGATAAAATGTAATTTTTAATAGTATCTTGCACATTACATGTTCTAAAAACTCCCACCCTACTATTTCCCAACACTGTAACTAGGGATGGAGTGAAGTATCGGTATCGGTATCGGCAAGTATCGGCATATTTTCCGTCTATCGGTATCGGCAAAATTTTTGGAAAAGAGTAAAGCTGGTATCAAGTATCGGCATGTATCGGATCTAAAAATGTGGATCTTCGTACTCTTACAAATTTTACCATTGATTTAAAAAAAAATTTAAAAATCATTGCAGCAAGTATCATCAAATTCTGCAGTATACAGTTGGCACATTTGGTGCTCTAAGCTGCCTTTTCTTTTGAGAGGAAAAGGGCACCTTAACATTGATTAAAATCTTTTTCTACTCTTAAATTGTCGTCTACTCTATGAATAATGATTACCATTTTTTTAAAAAAAAAAAAATCTTGTCGTATCATGATGCAATGCATCTTTCCGCCACCTTATGAATGTCACCTTGTAAATTCCAAGAGTGAATTAGTCTGTTTTGAAACCGATCAGTTAAAATTTTGATTTGGTGAAGCAAAGTCACCAAGTCGTTTATCCCTTACCTTCATTACCTTGAGTTTTAATTCTGATTACCTTGAAGGAATTGACACAATGCATACTCTTTAAAAATAATTGAGAGTATGCTTGGAACTAAAAGGTTATTTATTTAAAAAGCAGATTTGTTTTGTCCGTGCAGCTCTCAGAAACTTGAAGTAAATGTGAAAATAATTAAATTCTGTGTTTAACGTAAAATTCTCATTATTAATGTTGAACAGTTTCTTAGTTTTTATTTCCTCCATCGCTTTTTTTAAGTTTTTGCATCAGAACAACATGCGATTTATCTTTCTGTAGAAATGATGTGTTCTTCGAGGGGGTGATGGTTTTCGAAAATAGAATAACTTGGTTTCAGAGATTATTTTTTATGTCCATAATAATTTTTAACTTCAGGTGAAGAATGTGGTCAGTCCTTTAATAGGAAACAGCTTTTAACAGTTCACAAAACTAAACACACGAGTGAACGTCCTTTTACATGTGGGACTTGTGGATGGTCTGCCAAAACGAGAAATAGTCTTGTTGTTCATTCAAAAATACATTCGGGTAAATTACTTTATTTTTTTATATATATATATATATATATATATATATATATATATATATATATATATATATATATATATATATATATATATATATATATATATATATATATATATATATATATATATATATATATATATATATATATATACTTTTTTGCATCCAAATAATTTTACATATAAGCACCCCTATGTAACGATATTTTTTTAAAAGTAAAATTTACATTGAAAGTTATTTTTAATGTAAAGAACTTTCGCGTTTGATTTAAAAAGAAGAAAGAAAGTAGTTTATACAATTTAAGTAGCTTAAACTTTGAAATATAGGCAACCGTTAATAACTTCTGCTTTTCATTTGGTTAGAATATATTTTGTATATAAAGTATTTTTTTTAATTTAAAAGATATATACATTATATTAAACGTTGGTATTTTCTCTATTACTCCATAGATTTCTTTGCTTATATCTTTTTAGTTCCAAAATGTCTCTCTAGACTCACAGTTTTTACCTTTTTTTTTTTTTATGTAACCGAAAGATAGAACGTTGCAAATTCTCACGGTCGCACATTCGTGTTTTTTATTTCATTTTTATCTAGTTTTAAATATGTGAATTCCGGCAGATATGAAGGGTGAATTACTTTTAGCTAATTTTGGATGTGCTTGACAAATATAGTAGACATCAGTGTAGTGTAACCACAAACGGTAGCCCAGAAATATGCTTTTCAATAGGGGCCAATCATTACCTTTTAATTAAATAAAATGGTGGCTATTGAAAGGTGCTTGCCATCATATCATCTATGCCAAAATCTTACCAAACTTTACTCCATTTTTATATTATACAAAAATTGATTAATAATGACTTGAAGTAATGTTTATTTTCCTTTTAATATAGATTAAGTTTAATTATTAATAAATATTTTATATTTAGACATTACTCTGAATTTCAGGTGACCTTTATACTTGCCAGTACAGAGATTGCCCATACAGAACGCCGAAAAAATCTCATTTAAAGGAACACATGCAATTTCACACCAAAAGTAGGCCCTTTACTTGTCATATTTGTGGTCTTAGATTCATTTCGAAGACGCATTTGCGAAGGCATCTTCGTAAACATGAAACTCCAAACTTGTATCAGTGTTTTCATTGTGATTATTGCACATCGAGACAGGACAGTTTAAAGGTAAGTGGTGGTCATGTTTATTTATTTTTTGGTTCTCGGTTATTTCTTTAATATAGATTTCCTCAGATCGCATTTGATAGAAAGCTTGAATAATATCACAAATTAACGGAACAAGCTTTGTTAAAAGACTTTCAATTCTATTTAAAAAATATTTAATACCTTATTAAAGATGTATTTTAATTTATATTTCTATCTCCAATTTTATTTTAAAGCTGTTGCAGGTTTTTAAAAATTTATTTTAAGTAAATTATTTATTTGCATATCATGGATATTTTAGTCAACAAAAATGTTGTTGTCTTTTTCTTTTCTTAACAAGCAGATTTTGTTTTTGGTATATTGATTTAAACTTTTGAAACACCTGCGTTTTCGCACATGTTTTGTATTTTAAAACTTTCAGATTCATATTAAGAGAAAACACACTGCATCAAAACCGAAAGTGATATTAAGAACTGGTCAACTTAAAAAGAAGGATGCGTTACTATCCAATAAAAAATCTGATATGCTGCTAATGGGTGACCAGGTATTAATTATTCTTTATTTTCCTTATTAAACAATTATATCCATAGGTCTTTAGTTGTATGTTAATATTAGGTTTCTTCCATATAAAAATGTTTTATTTTTGTTATATCAATCGCGAAGGTTAAATCTTGTTTTTATTTTTTCGTTTTCATATAGAGAGAGTATGTCAATTTAAATAGCAGCGGACATTTATCTCCGAACCCGCCTTTTCCTACCTTACCGGAAACCTTTTCTCAATACCAACCACCTCCATCTTCACCATCACGTGGTTTTGGCAATACAGTTGATCCAGACGACCCAACTCTTTCAATAGTATCCGAAATTGAAGACTCGGAAGCTTCTTATTTAGGTTCGAACATTAGTCAAGCTCTGTCAGGTTTCTTAGAAGATACTTCGTGTGGAGATGATCGTTTTGTTATAAATTCCAGTGATGTGCTTTACTATAGTTAGCATTAAGAAGGCGCTCTAACTTATTTTTAAATTAATTTAAGTAATTTATGTTAAAATGCACCGATGTACAATAAGTAGTTCCTTATATAATTTAGTTTTCTCTCCAAATATTGAAATTTGACTGTGATAATGTTAATTTTTATATTTCTATTTAATAAAATACTATTATTTTTGTAAATTTTTATTTTTTTTACTTTTTCCTTTAGAAACCTGTAATAAAATTCTTATTAAGACGTTGAAAAAATAATTATTATTATTATTATTATTATTATTATTATTATTATTATTATTATTATTATTATTATTATTATTATTATTATTATACGTCAGATTGATTGAAAGATAGAATAAAAATAAAATGGGAATATGCTATTATACTGAAGCAGAAGTGGCAATCCTTTTCACTCTTAACTCCCTTTCAAAAAAATTTTATTTTCTCACTTATAAAAGAGGTTAATTAATTTAAATAACGAATTACTTTTATCTTCTATCGGTAAACCTAAAAATTCTCGTTTACGGAAAGTTCTCAAAATAATATTTCGTAATCTATGTGCAACATTTTTGGAGAAAAGTAAGATGTAATCTAAACCAAGTAAAAAGTTTTGCCAACTTTTTTTTTTGTTTTTTTTTTTTCAATTTCAAATGATAATATTGTATTTTTTTTTTTTTTTTTTTTAATTGAACTCTGGCTTCGGATATGTATTTGCAGCCTTATTTGTAATGAATACGTAGTTCTCATTTCTATGATTATATATTACATTTTCAAAGGGAACTAATATCCCCCAATCCAAAAGGAGGAGAAAAAATACCCCACAAACCCCTCCCCAAAAAAAAGAGGAACTGCAATCCCCCCAACCTAAAATGAGAGGTTAATAACCTTTTTTTTTTTTTTTTCTATAATGGAAAAATAAAAAAAATTTTATTTACTCTTTATTATCACAGAAATTCAGAGCTTAAAAAAATTTTTTTTTTTCAATCCTTTAATTTATTACATGGATAACCATTGTGTGCATGTGTATACATATGTGTGTGTGTGTGTGTATGTGGATATTGTGTACATTTATAAAAAGATTTCTTAACTTGTTTTCTTATCAAACTTTTCTTAGTGTGTTTAATAATTAATTATAATAAAAAGAGAATGTGATAAAAATTCATGATAAATATCTGTATAGTGATATCAGAAAATATATATATATATATATATATATATATATATATATATATATATATATAATATATATATATATATATATATATATATATATATATATATATATATATATATATATATATATAATATATAATATATATATATATATATATATTATATATATTATATATATTATATATATATATATATTAATAAAAATTAATTTTAAAAAAAAAATTTTTTAAGAAAAAAAAATTTGTAATTTAAATTTGATGTAAAAATTTCAAGTCAATAGGTTGCCTATTACCAAATAAAATAAAAATAAGGGAGATTTTTTTTTTTTTTTTTTTTTTTTTTTTTTTTTTTTTAGGAGATGAATTTTTTAACCATTTTTCTTTGGGTGTTGGGGTTAATTTTTATTTTAGGGGTTGAATTTAATTAAATATTTTCTTTGGGGATCCGGTTTTTTTTTAAAAAATTTTTATTTTGAAGGATGAATTTAATCATAAAACCATTTCTTTGGGTTTGAACTTAATTAAAAACATTTGCCTTTGAGGGTTGGGGTTACTTTTTTTTTTTTTGAAGAGGGCTTGGGGTTATTTTTTTTATTTTGGGGAGGTTTTATTTTGAATATTGAATTTAATTATATAATATATTTTCTTTGGGGATTAGGAATTATATTTTAATTTTGAGGGAGGAAAGGGGGATGGGGTTAGGGGGGAGAAATATATTTTACTAAAAATTTTCAGGTTTAATTTTTTTTAAATTTATTTATTTAAAAAATAAAAATAAATAAACCAATTGGGTAAAATTTGATATTTTTTAATAATGCTTAAATATTTATTACTATTATTAATAATACTATAGTTTAGTAATTTTATAAATAATATATATATATAAAGAATAATTTTACAAATTTCTAATAATTACATATTGAATTAATTAATAAAAAATAAAAAAAATAATCTTTGGATTAGGTCTTATAATTTCGAATAATTTTTTTTAAATTAAAAAAATCATAAATTTAAAAAAAAATATTGTACATTAATTATAACAACTTTAAATATATATTTTTGTAACCAAAAATAACAAAATAATAATAATAATAACAATAATAATTAATAATAATTAATAATAACAATAATGATAATAATAATAATAATAATAGGGATACAATGGCGAAACACAAAAAGGAAAGAGGAAAAATATATAGGTATACAAAATTTAAAACAAAAAAAAAATCCGTAAGAAAAAACATATATGATCTCTAATAGCCTGAACCAAATATAACAAGACCCCACGAACCCTTTTAAGGAAGTCCGAAGGTTCTTATAGGAACCTATAAGTGGTTATAGAATCCTTATATCAATCTTATTCTAGGTCCCATAGTGATTTATCGTTTCTTTTACGAATATTTAAAAACAAGTACATATTTTTTTTATTAATTACTAAAGCTACTTCGCTATCTAGATTTCCCTTTTTTGGCGTACAAGTGTCTTAACTTCTGCAGGTTTGTTCGGGTGATCGCGTCATCGGGCTTCAACCTCAATGCTTCTAAATAACTAGACTCAGCCTCGTGAAACTTCCCATTGACATGCAACATCGCTCCGAGGTTCATATGAGACGTCGCTTCCTGCACAAAATAAAAATAAAATTGGATTAATTGTGAAATAGGAGTGGTGCCAAAGAACAGCTACAACTTCTACTGAAATCTAAAGAAATCAGGATGTATCTACAATGAAGTACCATCATATAAGTCAAGCTCATAGTGTGTGTGGGAAGAGGGTACCTAATTAAAAAGGAGAGAGATTACGTAAGAAAGGGCGAAAGAGTGTCTAAGAAAGGGATGAATGGTGTCTAAGAATAGGTGAAAGGATACCTAATAAAAGAAAAGAGGGTGCTTAAGAAAATGAAAGCGAGTGCCTAAGAAGATGAGAGAGGGTTCCTAAGAATAGGAGAGAGGGTGCCAAAGAACGGAGATTGGGTACTTTAAAAAGAAGAGACAGTGCGCAAGAAAAGGCGAAAGAGTATCTAAGACAAAGTAAGAGGGTGCCTAAGATTAGGAGAAAGGGTGCCTAAGAAAAGGAAAGAGGGTGCCTTAGAAAATGAGAGAAAGGTTCCTAAGAATAAGAGAGAAAGTGCTTCAGAAAAAGAGAGTGTGCCTAAGAAGAGGAAAGAGGGTACCTAAGAAAATAAGAGAGGATGACTAAGAAAGGAGAGAGGGTGCCTAAGAAGAGGAAAGAGGGTACCTAAGAAAATAAGAGAGGATGACTAGGAAAGGAGAGAGTGTGCCTAAGAAGAGGAAAGAGGGTGCCTAAGAAAATAAGAGAGGATGACTAAGAAAGGAGAGAGGGTGCCTAAGAATAAACACTCTTTGCATACCTGAGGACGAAGTTGCACAGCCATTCGATAATAATGCTCTGCTTCTTTGTTTCTTCCTGCCTGACGTAGGGTATTCGCTGCATTGAAAACGATCTCGTATTCCGAAGGCGCCAGTTGAGCCGCTTTCAGATAGTGATCTGCTGCGTCGTCGTGTCTCTCCAATTCAGCTAAGAACTGACCTGCAATCATATATATATATATATATATATATATATATATATATATATATATATATATATATATATATATATATATATATATATATATATATATATATATATATATATATATATATATATATATATATATATATATATATATATATACCTATTCTGATAAGAAAAGTCCAGAGAACAACGCAAATTCAGGATATTTGAATGCGCAATTATAAAAAGTTTGAAAAAAAAAAGAAGAAAATGTTATTACCAAATTTACCAGTAGAGTAAGTATAAGATAGCGCATGTCGGTTATGCCTGAGGTCAGAGAGTTGGACTGAGAAAAGATGAGATAGTGTATAACTAAAACTTACACGAGTTCCCCTCAACAAACTACGACTTACACGGGTTCTCATCAAAGGAGAGGGTATGCGAAAAGAAAGTTCAGAAGAGTAAAGAATCCGTTTTAATTTTAAGAGTATATTAAGGAGTGAAGCGAGAGAGTTCGCACATTAAAAGAGATTGTAAAATCTCTGACGAAAAACAGTAGACTCCACCTTTTTCAATGAGAACTGTATGAAATGAAGCCACCCTAGATATGTAATGCACACATCACTCAAGAACTCAAGACATTACCATTCAGATCAAGTAACTAGAGTTGAGTTCTGTAGTCTCCTCAGAACACCCAACAACCTAGAATATAATTTGCGTGAT
>SEYY01000935.1:130000-132500 GCA_009176605.1 Armadillidium nasatum
TATATTTTTAGCTTATTTTCTCTTCATTATTTATTGGTATTTTCGAGCTACCTATGCCTATAGCGAGGTGAACAAGAGAAAGTATTATAAACTCTTAATGTACCGAGCTCATTAATGTACTGAGTAATAAAACGAGACAAATTAATTAATTCCAAACTTATATTCGTATTTTCTTAAACATCGGAAAATGAACCATTACCCAACGTTGTAAGCCCCAGTGCCAAGAACTGCCACAACAAGAAGGAGGCACTCCCAGTGACGACACTCTTCCCTATAGAAGCAAAAAAAAATGAAAATGGGTTTAACAACATTTGTTTTAAATACCTGTGGCAAGTAATAGGGCGGCATCTTTTCTACCGCTTCGTGGTAGACCTCGATAGCCTTGTCGAAATGGCCATCGTCAGCGAGGAGTCTCCCGAGATTGAAAAGGGCGGATATCTTCGTGATTTCATGCGTTCTCGGATCTTTTAATCCCGAACCATCGAGGTAAGAACATTTTCTGTAAACCTCTGCCGCCTCTTCTCGTCGACCTAAAAGTCCCAGTACTAGACCCATATTCAGATGAGCCACTGAAATATATATATATATATATATATATATATATATATATATATATATATATATATATATATATATATATATATATATATATATATATATATATATATATATATATATATATATATATATACAATACCTAACCTGATTTAAATGCTTAACAAAAGATATAAGATTATATTTAGTTTTATTTTGGTTTATTTTACCTCTACATTGCTTCAAAATGAACACAGTAAGAAAGCAATAATAAAATAATAATAATAATAATAATAATAATAATAATAATAATAATAATAATAATAATAATAATAATAATAATAATAATAATAATAATAATTTTCTGGATCACACACACATAAAAATGCATTTGTTTTAATAATAAGAATAATAGCATTTATGAGAAAGATCAGAGTAAGTATTAAAACAACTACACTTTCGGAGAGACATCCTCTCTCTTTCTATCTTCATCTAAATGAAAGCGAAGCAATGAGATCGAATATATATCTAAATTTTTTATCTATTTTAAATCTCTATTTTTAATAAATTAATACTGAAATAACATTGACAGTAAAAAAAAAAAAAAATAATTTTCTTTTCTCTCTCTCTCTCTCTCTCTCTCTCTCTCTCTCTCTCTATATATATATATATATATATATATATATATATATATATATATATATATATATATATATATATATATATATATATATATATATATATATATATATATATATATATATATATATATATATATATATATATATATATATATATATATATATAACATATAACTTACTTGCCATTCTGGGTCTAAATTGAAGAGCGAGTTGGTACTCTTGAAGAGCTTCTTCATATCTCTTCTGCTCTTGAAATAAAATTCCTCTGAAGTTAAAGAGTATTTCAAAGAATTAACAATTATATATATATATATATATATATATATATATATATATATATATATATATATATATATATATATATATATATATATATATATATATATATATATATATATATATATATATATATATATTAAATTGTTTGATATTTTTTTTAATGTTTCTTGGTTCTCTTAATTGTTTTCTTTTTAATAGTTTTAAAATATTTATTAACTACAAGATTTTAACTACTACTACTACTACTACTACTACTACTACTAATATTTAAATAATAATAGTAATGATAATAATAACAATAATTAAATACTAATACTAACACTAATACTACTACTACTACTATTAATAATAATGATAATAATAATATTTAAATAATAATAAATGTTAAAGGTTAATTTCAGAAAAATAGTAAAATATTTTGAAAACTAAAAAATGTTTCGTTTTGTGAGTTTGTTTGTTCGTCACATGACATGAAAATGAGTCGTTGGTGACATGTCTAAATGTCACTAATTCGTTGAGAGTAATTTACTGAGACTCAAAAGACAGTCATTTGTTGAGTTTGAAAATGGCACAAAATTTCATTTCACCACTACTTTAAATATACTAAAAATAACTTTTTTTTTTATTTATTTTTATTTTTTATTCTTTTTTTAATTTAATTTTTTTTTTATTTTTATTTTTTCGAAAATTGTTGACGGGAACACGGCGCAATGAGAGTCACTTTATTGTTATTATTATTATTATTATTATTATTATTATTATTATTATTATTATTATTATTATTATTATTATTATTATTATTATTATTATTATTATATTATTATTATTATTATTATTATTATATTATTATTATTATTATTATTATTATTATTATTATTATTATTATTATTATTGTTATTATTATTATTTTCCTTTTGTTAAAAGAACACTAAAAGTGAACTCCTGAAACAGAAGAATATTAGGTAGGATATTGACCCATTTTAACAGGCTATGCTTGAGAGATCCGAGAGAGAGAGAGAGAGAGAGAGAGAGAGAGAGAGAGAGAG
>SEYY01000935.1:142500-147500 GCA_009176605.1 Armadillidium nasatum
AATTGTCTGATGAAATAAATGTTTAGCAGTTTGGTATTTTTAAAAGGAAATTCAGTGTATGAGTAAAATCAAATTTCCTAACCATTTTACTATATATATATATATATATATATATATATATATATATATATATATATATATATATATATATATATATATATATATATATATATATATATATATATATATATAAGGAAATTTTTTTGAAATAAGTTTATAGAAATAATTGTCTTTTCTGTATTGCTTATTTATTAATATGTTCACTAAATTATATTGAAAGATCTGTATCAGTTTATCACTCCCCCACGAGGACGTACGTTTCCCTGATGGGGGTGATATCCCCCATGTTGAAAATGCCTGGTTTAATCTGTAATTTATTTTATAATAAATTGTTGTGGGATTATGTTTATTTGATTAAATATTCGTTTGCATTTTCTCGGAAAACCGATGCATATATACAGAAACGAATGGTTTTCTGTTTAAAACTGTAAATTCATATATTAAAACGTACGACAATAAATGTCAGAATCCGTGTATTTGATATTACTTGTATTAACTTCAATCCTTAAATGCGAAAATGAATATCCCATTGATGTAATGGTTGGCTATTGTGCTTATCACTTCTATAGTGTAGCCAATATTTAGAAAACTTATTGTGCAAATAACAATCTTGACAACTTAAAAGTATATCCAGGTATAACTTAACGTATAATTCATTATCTTTACAATCTTAAAGTATCTAGATACACTTATCGGCGATACACGTTTCGGAATCGGTATCACCCAAAAAAAATAAGCAAGTATCGGTGTATCAGTATCGCTAAAGTAAATTTTTGTGTATCGATGTATCGGTATCAAGCAAATTTTTGTATTACTTATAAATTTTATATATATATATATATATATATATATATATATATATATATATATATATATATATATATATATATATATATATATATATATATATATATATATATATATATATATATATATATATATATATTATATATATATATATATATATATATATATATATATATATATATATATATATATATATATATATATATATATATATATATATATATATATATATATATATATATATATATATATATATATATTTATATATATAATATATGCCAAAATTTCATAAATAGACGAGTTTTTCCCCGAGATTATTAACACAAACAAATTTCATAACAAATTTTTTTTTCTTCTTTTTTTCTTCTCTTTTTCGTTGCTTACGAGAAAGACTTTTTAGCTTAACTCATTTACTAACCGCTATATAGATAGCCTTCAGTGTCCGTTGTTGAGTACGTTATCCTTGTGACATTTACCAAAATACAGTTTTTTTTTTTTTTTTTTTGTTTTTTTTTTACATATCACCACCACCATTTACCGAAATAGAGTTGAACAAATGTTACAGCATTAGAAACTTGGGATCACGAAGCCCGAAATGATTAAAAAGAAAAGTTGCGAAATTTATAAATAAATAAAACTGTGACTGATTTCTTTGTTTAAAGCTGATGTATATTGAATTAATGGAGATCAGGTATAAATAAGACAGATCTTTTTCAAGCAGAAATTCTGAAGTTATTGATAGAGATTGTAAATTAGTAAAACAGAAACGAAGATTCATTTAAAATAAAACCTGAAAAGTGTTTATAGTATGAGCAATTTTGACTAAAGATTTGGGCATATCTATATCTTTTATATCCTTAAATAAACAAGGTCTTTATTTTCCAGAAATGATTCTGTGTGATTTCTGTTTCCAACATCAGTAAAACAAAGCAACTCAATGAGACTCAATTTGATAATGGTGAAGAGATCCTCTCAAATGTGACGAAGGTGTTAATTGGCACTTTTAAAAATGATTAATAGTTAATAAAGTTAAAGGCATTTAAAATCATTTAAAGGCATTTAAAGTTAAAGGTATTTAAAGCCATTTAAAGGCATTTAAAGTTAAAGGTGTTTAAAGCCATTTAAAGTTGAGCTATGTGTGTGTATGTGTGTGTTTTTTAAACTGTTAATAGAAGTTCCTTCATTTAAAAAAAAACAATGAGGTTTGTTACAATATTTACATAGTAAATACAGATTTCGTATGAATCATGTATTTCCTTAAGCTGCTTGTATATTTTACTCAATCTTGTAAATTCTTAATAATGACAATGATTTAAGAAGCATAAAGAAATCTTGGCCTTATGAGTGGAGACGTTGGAACTTATTCAATTTCATAATCCATTTACCTCATTTTAGATTTTAAATAATAATTTGTTTTAAAATTTTTTCTAATACAATTCATGTTGCAGTCAGACTGTATAAACACATCTATCGACATATTTACAGGCACGAATCGAAATGATTTGCATGCAATATATATAATATATATATATATATATATATATATATATATATATATATATATATATATATATATATAATATATATATATATATATATATATATATATATATATATATATGTGTGTATAATGGCTCTACTAAATTCTACCAGATTTGGGGAAAATAAAGAAAGCAAGTTCAATTAAAGTTGACATGACCGATACATGCTTTAAAGTATGCATGTCAAAGGAAGTTAGAAAAATAGATAAAGAGAATATGTCTAGATTATATATATATATATATATATATATATATATATATATATATATATATATATATATATATATATATATATATATATATATATATATATATATATATATATATATATATATATATATATATATATATATATATATATATATATATATATATATATATATATATATATATATATATATATATATATATATATATATATATATATATATTTTTTTTTTTTTCCATTTTTTTAAATATATTATTAAATTCAAATTTATTATTTTTTAAAAATTGTTTTAGTTTTATCATTTATTTATTTTTTATTTTATTAATTTTAATTTATAATTTATATAAATGATTATTTATTTCATATAATTAATTTTTCTTTTAAATTTTTTAAAAAAAATTTTAAAAAAAAAAAAAAAAAAAAAAAAAAAAAAAATTAAATTTTAATTTTAAATTTAAAAATAATTAAAAAGTTTATAAAAAAATAATTTATTTATTAATAAATTTTAAAATAATTTTTTTTTCATTATTGTAAAATAATAAAAATAGATTTTTATTAACATTTAATATTCAATATTTCAAATATTTTTATTTAATATTTGTAATATAATTTAATATACATTTAATCCACATAACGGAAGAGAGAGAGAGAGAGAGAGAAGAGAGAGAGAGAGAGAGAGAGAGAGAGAGAGAGAGAGAGAGAGAGAGAGAGAGAGAGAGAGAGAGAGAGAGAAGAGAGAGAAAAGAGAATTATTATATTATATATATATATATATATATATATATATATAATATATATATATATAATATATATATATATATAATATATATATATATATATATATATATATATAATATATATTAGCGACCTGATTTCTGACATTTCTCCGGCTCTGGTGGAGACTGTTAGGCCTCTAGCCTTTGCCCACTAGAGTATATATATATATATATATATATATATATAATATATATATATATATATATATATATATATATATATATATATATATATATATATATATATATATATATATATATATATATATTACCATGAGAAATTACCCATGTTTCGGGGAGGGTATTTATTATTGAAGGAGTTTATCATTTTGTAATTTATTTGTCAAACTTTTTTTTTTTTTTTTAACTTTTTATTTATTTTATTTTTGTGTTATTTGAATTTTTCACTGCAGGTTTTTATAATTATATAATTTTATTATTTTAATAATTTCACTCTTCCTCACCCCCCCCACCCCCAAAGGTAAATAATAGAATTCACCCAACCACCAATCAACCCAACCCTGATGAAACCCACCAACAACCCTTGCTCCACAAGGACGAAACAAAAAAAAAATTAACAATTAGTTATAAATTTTTTCTTAAAACCTTTTATAAAATAACTTAAATTTTTTTTAAGAAATTTCAAGAAATTTCAAGAAATTCAAGAAACTGTTCTTTAAATTCCTTAAAATGGCGTTAAAAGCTTTTTAAAATTCTTTAATTTAATGAATGCTCTTTAATATGTAGCAGTCTAATTGGAGCGAGAAAAATGAATAAAAAAAATCGAATGTGGGAGTGGGGGGGGAGAGGGGTAAGGGGGTAGGGAAGGTGGGGAGGTAAGGAGGGGAGATGGCGCGAAGATTCAAGTTCACCTTTGAATAATTAAAAAAAAATTTAATGTTATGAATGTATTACAAATAAGAATTGTGTTTTATATTTTGATTATAAAATGTTTTTTTTTTTTTTGTCTTTTGTGAGAGGTGGTCCGTGAACCCTCCCAATCTCCCCCACCCCCTCACTCGTAAATGCATTTAATCTTATCTAATCTAATCTATATGAAATCTTTAATTCAAATCTTTAATATTTTTATAATATATAATTATAAAAAAGAAAGAAAAAGAACAAGGTGAGATACTGAGTTAGCAAGAGAGAGAGAGAGAGAGAGAGAGAGAGAGAGAGAGAGAGAGAGAGAGAGACAGACAGAGAGGCAGATTAAGACAAAGGATAACCGATAGACAAAGATAGATAGATAGAGACAAACAGAGAGGCAGAGTCAGACAAAGATAGATAGATAGAAAGATAGAGAGAGACAAACAGACAGAGAGACAGAATCAGACAAAGGATGACTGACAGACAAAGACAGATAGATAGATAGATAGATAGAGAGAAAAGGGAACTTGAAAAGATGTAAAGATTTCTTAATCACTTATTATATCTAAACTCATTCGAAAATATTTAAATGAAGTCCTTATTTTTCCCAGTTCAAATCGCTCTCTCTCTCTCTCTCTCTCTCTCTCTCTCTCTCTCTCTCTCTCTCTCTCTCTCTCTCTCTCTCTCTCTCTCTCTCTCTCTCTCTCTCTCTCTCTCTCTCTCTCTCTCTCTCTGATA
>SEYY01000935.1:152500-157500 GCA_009176605.1 Armadillidium nasatum
ACAGGTTCAATGATTATATATATATATATATATATATATATATATATATATATATATATATATATATATATATATATATATATATATATATATATATATATATATATATATATATATATATACCACTATAAGTGGTACAGTGGTTAAAGTGTTGGTCATATTTGCATAATCATAATTTTGGCTCAAGAGGCTGGGAAACCTCTTAACCAGTATTTATTTCTCCATCCCAAGTACGGTTGCAGGAATATGAATAATTTCTGCAACCGACACCACCCTGCTTCATGCGGGATATGGTGCTGAGTATATAATATATATATATATATATATATATATATATATATATATATATATATATATATATATATATATATATATATATATATATATATATATATATATATATATATATATATATATATATAATATATATATATATATATATATATATATATATATATATATATATATATATATATATATATATATATATATATATATATATATATATATATATATATATATATTATATCTTTAGGTTAGACTCTGCATAATTTTTTTTTTGAGGGTGGGGGGGTAATTCAATTTTTATTAGTTTTACCAATCCTTTTATTTTCATCATCGGTTCCAATCAAGCCTTTTTAAATTTAGTTCTTTCTTTTCCTGTTAACATTATCGAACTTTTGAAGTCTGTTCAAAAAGAGGCTTTAAAAATTCTACACAATTAACAAGAACAACAAATTCTGTAATTAAAGAGTCTATCTGTTACGCGAATGCTCAGACTCTTGATTGTGTGTTCCTTCTATTGTTTTAGGTTGGGCCATATTATATATTAATATTATTTTTATTATATTGGCCTAAATTAATTGAAGGGGAGAAAGTTTCCACTTTTCAATTAAGGACTCTTCCCGTGAGTATTGGTAAAAAAAAAAAAAATAAAAATAAAAAAAAATAAAAAATAAACTAAATACAACAGGTCTTGATGTTACATTATCTGTTTTCAATCAGTTTTTTTACGAGCTTAATCCTAGAAGTTAATACAAGTTCGGTATCGGCATTTGATGGAGAAGCACAGCTCAATATAATGAAGCAATTTTATTTTCGGATAAAATTTATATAAAATTCATTTATTCATTTTGTATGAAGTTTGGCACAAAAGGTCTTTGAAGCTCATTTAATGATTTGTTGACCGATTAATTGGATGATTATCGGCAATTGTTGGGCTCAAAGGGTGACCGATCATATTATAGACTTAAATTATGCTATTCAATTTGTCCAAGAAACAAAATTAAGCACAAACTACTATAACAGTTAAACCTTAACTGCAAATTGAATATACTGTTCTTTATATATATATATATATATATATATATTATATTATATATATATATATATATATATATATATATATATATATATATATATATATATATATATATATATATATATATATATATATATATATATATATATATATATATATATATATATATATATATATATATATATATATATATATATATATATATATATATATATATATATATATATATATATATATATATATATATATATATATATATATATATATATATATATATATATATATATATATATATATATATATATATATCTATATGAACAAAGGTCAGAGCTATACCAATTTCCATCAGAGTTAGGATAATTACCGGAAAATTGGTTAAGTTACATGCTGACGTGTCTCGATACACGGCTTTTGAAAGTGTGCAAGTCATAGAAAGTTGGGAAAACAGATAAAGGAAGTGTGTTCCAAATTTTACCAGTTCAGTATACATGTAAAATTGAGCATAGCGGTTAAGTTTGGGATCAGAGAGTTGGACAGAGAATGGATGAGAATGTGTAGAAAGACGTGTAGCTCAAGCCCTTCTCAGTAGAGGAGGTATGCGACGAGAGAGTTCAGAAGAGCAGTGTCCGTTGTAATAAAGATAGTATTGAGAGACTGATGTAACAATTCTAAAGGCAGAAATAAACTGCAGCTGAAGAGTTGATAAGACGAAAAGCCCTAGACTCCACTTTTTCAAGAAGAGCTGTTTGACTAAACAACACCCCTATAAAGGGCAAACAACGAGGATGGTGGATAAAAAAATTACGAAGGCGCCTCTGAACAAAAAAAAATTATGGGAGGCTTATTTAGAAAGAAAATTAATGTGCTCCTGCTAAGAAAGATCAGAACAAAAAGAAACATCGAGAATATTAAGGACGAATGAAGGTTTGAGTTGTGTTTTAGATGATGTCATAGTTATGTCAAAAATTGTGTCGAGTAGAGAGATGGAGGAACTGAGTTTTTGAGGCATTGAAAACGAGTATGTTTTCTCTACCCCCAATTTGAAATACGAGAAAGATCAGAGATAAGTTGCTCCAAGGCCACCTTCCTTGCTTCAGTTAACTGCCGTTATAAGGGGTCTCATTCAAATTGGAAGGAGTATTGCAGAGTGAGTCATTAGCATAGGAGTGGATAGGTGATTTAAGTAATATTAACGGTGGCCGTCTATAACAGCGGTTATAGAACGACCGAAAAGAAAATCAAAGAGGATAGATTCCGAAAGAGGGAAGTTTAAAAATCAAAGTTTTATGCAAAATTCTATCGAAGGTTTTCGATATGTCTATATAGCACGAAGGACAGCAAAAAAATTTCCGAAATGCCGAAGAGCGGAGAAACAAGAGTTGGAGAAGAGGGAGAGAAAACCAAAAGTAGAGAGTTTTTTTTACGAGTTATACTGTCGGTCAGATAAGATTAGATGATTTGAGGCGCTTCCAAATCTTAACCAAAAACTTGAGAAAGAACGGAAAGTTGAAGAAATTGAGACGATAGTTGAAGGGTTGAGAGAGGTCCTTCTTTTTCGGCACATTCTGAATGAGCGCACGTTTCCATCAAGAAGGGAAGGTTGAAGCAGAAAGACAGACGAAATAGTTTGCTAAGGCAGTGTGCAAGCTCAGAAGCACAAGTTTTGAGAATCAGATGAGGAACACGATCAGGACCATACGCCATCTTAGTGTTAAGCTCAGAGAAAGCAGAAAGGACGTCTTTAGAAGAAATTACTATTTTATTCATAAATGAGTTGGGGGGTGGGGAGTTGAAGGAGGGAGTAAAGCTTCGAAGTTATCTAAAGTTGAATTAGAGGCAAAAGTTTGAGCGAAAAGTTCAGCAGTTCTTCTGTCCTAAGATACTAGAGAAGGGAAAGAGGAAGAAGCAAAGTCTGAGCTGACATTTTTTTCAAAATCCCAGAAAGAGCATTTTTTTTTCAATGGTACTCGGAGACACTAGCACCGGAAAATCCCAGAAAGAGCATGAGGAAGAGGAGCCAGAAATATTATTGCATTTTGTTCTGAGAAATGAATTTTTGGTGTTAAGAAGAACAGATTTTTTACGATTCCGAGATAAAATATAAATTGCATGAATTTCCGATGTTTGAAGAAGAAGAAGTTAATTCTAGAAAGTATCATCCCTACGGCAAATATTACGAAAACAAGCAGAGTTAAACATAGATTTGTAAAGTTTAGTAGAAGGGAAAGTTTACAGGATGTATGCGTCTCTATGCCACAGAGAATCATCATGGTAATGCACTCTCCACATTCTGAGGAACCTCTCCCACGGAAATGATAATCATTCTATTCCATGCACAGGAAATCAAAGAAGTACGACCGCAAATCCGACCAGCTTGCGCACTGAAATGTCACAAACATTTCCTCGCAATAGGCAGCGGTATTTCTTGAGGATGACTTGAAAAGATAGAAGAGGATACAGAGATAAGGTGTTCGGAAGAACCCATAGAAGGATAGAGTTTTTAACATTATAAGGAGAAGAATTAAAAGTTAAAAAAAGGTCTATACTGTTGGGCTCATCTCCAAGACAATCAGGTATGCGAGTAGGGAGCTGCATCAACTGCTCAAGATCGTTTTGGATGGAGAACTGGAAGGTACGTTTACTGGCTGTATCATGAAAAATATAAGAAAGCCATTAAACACTTAAATCACCTAATATGATGATATCAGAGAAAGGAGAAGAAGCGAGAATGCTCTATATTTTGGAGTTTAGATAGTCAAAGTATTTATGATATTCAGTAGAGTTAGAAGATAAATAAACAGAACAAATGAATTTAGTCGTAGAATGACAAGAGGGCCTAAGCTACAAGGAGGAAAATTCAGATTCCAATTAGAGAATTAGAGACACGAGAGCAAACAAAAATAGTTAAGCACATATGCACAACAACCTCCTCTCCTTGGCTGAAAATTGAGAATAGAGACAATAAGAGGAAACAGAAAATGGTTTGCTATCAGAAAGCCCAAACTTCTGAGTTTTGGTCAAGAATATGAGGTGAGGTTTTGAAGAAGAGAAGTGGTGTTCATCAAAGTGGAAATTAGACTGAAGACAGCGAATGTTTTAGAAATTAATAAAGAAAATAGTCGGTGCACTAGAGCAAGTCGGCTCCAAAGTTTTGGTGGCAACGAACCAATATCACCTCTCAACAGTTTTGCTTTTTACTTTAAAGTAACATTACTTATTACGAATAGCAGAAAAGTAAATTTCATGCATGGTCATTGAATATTTTAATTTTGTTTCAACCTTAATGAATTCTGTATAAATATGGTATCGGTAAGTTCTAGAGGAATCGTATCGGTACCTCGAGTATCGGGTGGTTTAAAATTATTGGCATCGTAGAAAATGTAATAATCTTTCTGGTTCCTCTTCTTCACGTTCTTTCTGGCATTTTGCAAAAAATGTCAACTCAAATTTTGTTTCTTCCTCCTTATATAAATCCTCTAGTACCTTCTTTTGGCACATTCTTTTGCACAACTACCTTTTTACATTCTTCTAAAACTGAACTCTTCGCTCAAAGTTTTACCACCAATTCAACTTTAGATGATTTCGGAGCTATACCTCCTTCTTCAAACCTCCATCCCCCACCAAACTCATTTATGCCAAAAATTTTAATTTTTCTAAAGACCTCATTTCTCTTATCTTT
>SEYY01000935.1:162500-168496 GCA_009176605.1 Armadillidium nasatum
TTTCGAAATTTATTAAAGCTATATAGAGCTGTTTTATTGATGGGTTTAGCATATTATTGAATGATTAAATAATATACAATATTATAATAGTAAATTATTATTATCATTATTATTATTATTATTATTATTATTATTATTATTATTATTATTATTAGTAGTAGTAGTAGTAGTAGTAGTAGTAGAAGTAGTAATATTTGTTGGGTGTAATGTAAATATGAAGATTATGGGTAAACAGTGGTTTTGTTTTTTAGGTATTTATATAATTTAAAAAATGAGAGTAGCAAACAAGATGGAAACTATGGTGCAGATACCTTTTCCTGGACAGAAACTCGACTCTAAAAACTTCACGCTTTTATTTTGTCAATCTTCATCGATGTGTTGTATGTGCATAACACTATTTAAGTGTTATTTCCATTCGTAAGAGGTAATCACCCACACTCACCACATTGCAAAGTTAAAATGTAGTAAATGCTTATGATGTTCGCTTAAAATAGAAGCAATGGTTAAATGGTATGTGTTATTTTATGCTTTTTTAAAAAGTTGAAAACAAAGGTTAAATGGTATGTGTTATTTTGTTTCAAAAGAGTTGGAAGCAATTGTTAAATGGTATGTGATATTTTATGTTTTATAAAGATTTGGAAGTTATGGTTAAATGAAGGAAGAAGAAGAAGAATTAGAACTACATAAGAAGAAGAAGAAGAAGAAGAAGAAGAAGAAGAAGGAGGAGGAGGAAGAGGAGGAGGAGTAAGAAGGAGGAGGAGAAGAGGAGGAGGAGGAAAAGGAGGAGGAGGAAGAGGAGGAGGTCATCAGCTCCGCATTCGAAACAGAAAATCGAACTGCATAAACTTTATAATTTGAGCAAGTGTCGACCATCATCGTCAAATAATAAAAACTTAAGAAGAGAAAAGAAAGACAATCAGAGTTGAACCTACTGAGAGCTGACACAAGATTCAACAAACTAAGGTTCAAATTCCTTGAACAGTTCTTCGGTTTAACAGCAAGTCATCCTTTGATATGCGTTTCTTCATTATCAAGGTTTTCTTGTGAAAAGTTCGTATTTACGAACCAACCTTGACATTATTCAGATACTCCTTATTGAAGGATATTTTCAAGGAAAGATGTTACTATAGATAATGATGTCAAAACAAACAACCCATGAACAAACAATAAATGAAGCCCTATATCTTGGAAATAAAGAAATTGTATCGTCTGTTCTGCACTATCTACATACAGTATATAGTGTTTTTTTTATTTATTTTTTATTTTTTAAAGAATAGATAGCTGGTTTCATAATGCCTGAATGGGGGGATAGAAGGATATGGAATGCGCAACTGCTTATAACATGCAATAAAAAAATAGTAAAAATGGTAAAGAGTCTCATACGAAGCAACGGGATATGACTCAAAGAAAGGGTAAACGATTTGTAGCAACATTAGATGCCACCTGGAGCAGCTAACTTTTAATCTTTCTGAAATTTCAAATTGGGACATAGAAAACAAGGTTATTTTCAATGCCTCAAAAACTCACAACAGTATATATATATATATATATATATATATATATATATAAATATTTTATATAATATAATAAATATATATAATATATACTATATAATAATACTGACATCAGAGAATTGGACAGAGAAAGCATGAAAACTGAATAGAAAGACGTGCCATAGAAGCCCATTTCAATTGAGAAAGTATTTGACTAGAGAATTCAGAATAGCAATGTCAGTTGTTATAGAGTCAGCATTGAGAAAGTGAAGCAACAATTTGACGACAGGAAGAGATTGAAGAGAGCTAGTGAGAGTGAAACAGTTGGTATGATGAAAAACTCTAGTCTCCACCTTCAAGGGGAGATGTTTGAGTGGAACCACTTCAGCTCTGTGATGCATATTGCAAGCTCTGTGATGCATATTGCATATAGGGGTGAACACCCTTATATAAAGATCAATCAACTACGGTGGCAAGAAAATAAATTCGAAGGTGCGTCAGTACCACCAACCTCTTAGAAGCTTGGTTAGAAAGAGAAGTAATACGATCCTTCTAAGAAAGATCACGATAAAAAGAAACATCGAGAATATTAGAATATTAATGACAGATGAAGGCTTGAGTTGGGTGTTTTCGAAGATGTCATAGTTGTGTGAAAGCTTACGTTGAAAAGAAATATAGAAGATCTAAGTTATTGAGGCATTGAAAACAACCATGTTTACTTTGCCCCAAATACAAATACGAGAAGGATCAGAGGCTAGTTGCTTTAAAGCCACCCTCCTACAGACAATTAATTGCTGATGGGTAGAAAGTCTTTCAAAATGAAAGGAGTAATGGAGGTGGAGTCATCAGTGTATATAGGAATGTATTAGTAATGAAGTAATAGAGAGAAAATCATTAATGAAAAATAGAAAGATCTGAGAGCAGATGAATGAGGTACACCACTGTTAATAGATTTAAAAAGATGCAGGAAGACCGTCTTTAACAGGTGCTATTGAACAACCAGAAAGAAAATCAGAGAAAAGGCTAGAGAAAGAGAAAAGATAGATACCATAAGAGAAAAGTTTAGAAATCAAAGCCTTGTGTTGACTCTATAGAAGGCTTTCGATATGTCTACCGCCACAGCAAAAGATTCACTGAAATTCGTAACATCATGGAACCAAGGGTCAGAGAAGAGAGGGATCACCAGTAGAACGTTGTTGCTTTCGAGTCATATTAACGTTATGAGATAAAATTAGGAGAATCGAGATATTTCCAAATCTTCTTCTTACGGATAGATTAAAAAAATTAGAAAGGACAGAGTTTAAAAAATAGGACGATAGTTAGAGGGTTAAGAGGTGTCCCCTATTTTCAGCACAGAATGGATGAGCGAACGCTACCAGCAGGAAGGGAAGGTCCCATTAGAAAGAGAAAGATGAAATAGTTTACCAAGACAGAGTGCAATGTCAGAAGTACAAGTTTTGAGAACAACTGGAGAGATACTACCAGGTACTTCTTAGTGTTAAACTCAGAAAAGAGCAGAAATAACGTCTTTAGAAGAAATTTCGATATTTGGCATAAATGAGTCGGAGGGAGTTGAAGGAGAAGGAATAGCTTCAGAATTGTCTAAGGTGGAATTAAAGGCAAAGGTTTTAGTAGAAGGCAAGCCAACAGTTGTGCCGTCGGAAGATACTGGAGGAGAGTAAGAGGATAAAGCAAACTTAGAGCTAACATTTTGGCCAAAATAAAAATAATTTTTTTTTTTGCAATTTGGATGATCGATAGGGTCAATACGTCTCAACAGTATATATGCACGTTCTTCTTTGGAAAAGAGAAATAATAAATATGTTTACTGCAAAGTTAATATTTCGCCTTCCGTCTCTGCCCATGCACAGAATTATAACAGTCCCTTCCCTGCCCATGCACAGAATTATAACAGTCCTTCCCTGCCCATGCACAGAATTATAACAGTCCTTCCCTGCCCATGAACAGAATTATAACAGTCCTTCCCTGCCCATGCACAGAATTATATCAGTAAGGCCCTGCCTATGCATAGAATTATAAAAGGCATGTCTTTGTGATGTGATGTTATGTTGCCAATCTATTATAATGAGAATATGTTTTCTAAGTTAATATTTTGATATAGCGTCCCTTCCCATGCAAAGAGATAAATATAAACATATCTTTTTATGTTAAAATTCTGCAAATCAGATATTAGTTTTGTATGAAGGGCTTTATTAAATTCTGAGGCGGTGGGGGTCTGGATACCCTCCAATCCCCAATTAAGAATATTAAAGCACAAATGAAAAAAAGGAGGGTTAATAAGTAAACTGCTTTCCCTGCGAAACATTCTCATAAAATATATATATATATATATATATATATATATATAATATATATATATATATATTATCTAATAATAATATATATATAATTAATTTATATATATATAATAATGTGTGTGTGTGTGTACTGTATATATATATATATATTGTGTGTGTGTGTGTGTGTGTGTGTGTGACATCTGCATCCGCATCCGATCGCGTCCCCAATTCGCAGTTCATGATTTAACACTATCACATCCGCATCCGCAATACCGCAATTATTAAATGAGAATTGTATAAAATTTTTCAAGTTATTATTTTTGTGTATGTTTAAATTTAATTTTTGGATAGCATGAATAGAAATAATTATTTTCATATAATATATAATATATTATATATATATAAATATATATATATATATAATTAATCTATATTATTATTAATATATATATATATATATATACTATATAAATATATATATTATAATTATAATCTCCTTCCTCCTCTTATCTGGTCTGATGGTCTGTTGCAAACACTTCAACTGAGAAGGCTAATCTCTTCAACCTCCTGTTCTCATCTAATTCAGCCCTGGACGACTCCGGCAATCCTCCTCCTACTTCTTCTTCTCTCAGATATCCCATGCCTTTACCTGTGATTGCATTTGATAAGATGCATAAACTTCAGAATATTTGAACGTTAGGAAGGCAAGCTGCCTTGATGGCATTCCTCCCGAGATTTTTAGGAGTGTGCTTCTGAGCTAGCTCCGTCCCTAGTTCAACTTTTCTCTCTATGTCTCAATACTAGTACTTTTCCTCAGTGTTGGAAGGGCCCGTTAGTCCAACCTATTCCGAAGAAAGGAGCCGCAATGATCCTTCTAACTATCGGCCTATAGCTCTCACTTGTATTCTAAGATCTTTGAAGCCATTCTCAACTCTCATTTTTTAGATCATCTGGAATCCCATTCCCTTCTTTGTGATCATCGGTATGGTTTTCGACGTTCGAGGTCTAGAGGTAATATACTTTCCTATTTCACAAATTTATGGTCTTCTGCTCTTAGGGACCATGGCGAGACTTTGCGGTGGGGCTTGACATATCTAAAGCATTTGACAGGGTATGGCATTAGTCACTGTTTTCCAAGCTCCCCTCCTTTGCGTTTCCTCCTTTTATTTGCTTCTTATGTCTTGCTTTCTTTCTAATCGTTTTATTTCGACTGTTGTTGATGGGGTGACTTCATTTCCTGTCAATAGTGATGTTCCTCAGGGTACCCTTTCCTTTCTCCTATTCTATTCCTACGTTTCATTAATAATCTTCTCAGCTGCTCATCTCACCTTATCCATTCATATACAGATGACTCGACTCTCCATTCTTCTACTCATTTCAAATCTGGTCTCTCCTTTATATCTACAGTTGCCTCTCGTCTTCAACCTTGTGAAATTCAACTCTTTAAAAACTCAACTTCTTGAAATCTCCCTCTCAAAGACACCTCCAAACATTTCTATTTCTTTCGATGGTTCTGCCATTTCTCCTGTTGACAGTATGAACATCCTTGGCCTTCATATAAACAAAAAAAATGTCTTGGAAACCTCATATTACAATGGTTGCTAGGGCAGCCTCAAAGATGCTGGGAGATCTGTTTAAACTGCGAGAATTTTTCACCTCTTCGCAAGTTACTCCAATTACACAAGGGGCTCATCCACCCTTGTATGGAGTACTGCTCTCAGATCTGGGGTGGCTCAAGTTTCACTCGTCATTTGGATAGGGATGAGTCAAAAGCTAAAGAACTTATAAATTGTTCCGCTCTTTCTAATTCACTTGACTCTTTACCTTTGCGACTTGACGTTGGTGCCTTGTCTCTTTTCTAAATGGTACTACAGCAGCAAATAGTCGAGGGAACTATCCACCCGTATACCTCCAGCTTTACGGCGTTCTCGAAAAACAAGGGGTGAAATGTCTGCACATAAATTTTTTTGTAGACATTGGCAACTCTAGGCTTATCCACTGTGACACCTCCTTCTTTCCAGCCACCTTTGTTTTGTAGAATTCTCTCTTATCTTCTGTATTTCCTGCCGAATTTAATCTCAATTACATTAAAGCCCACGTCTGTGCTCACCTACGAAATTTTCGTTAGGTGTGAATTGTAGGGTTTTTCTTATTTTATTCTTGATCTAACACCCCCCTCCTTGAATAGTGCTCTGCCTGTGAG
>SEYY01000935.1:168596-171096 GCA_009176605.1 Armadillidium nasatum
TATATATTTGGAGTAACTGATCAGAAGAAAAAAATTCTCGCAACCTGAACAGAATTCCCAGCTTCTTAGAGGCCGCTTAGCAACCATTGTGATATGTGGTTCCAAGACAGTTTATTGTTTATGTTTAAGACCAAGAATGTTAATTTTATTTACAGGTGAGACGGGAGAGCCATCGAAGGGATAGGAAAGTTAGGAGGTGTTTTTGAGAGGGAGATGTGAAGAAGTTAGTTTTAAAGAGTTGAATTTCACAAGGTTGCTATGACCCCACCGGGAAATCCCATCCAGATCGGCAAGAATAGAATCGGAAAAAGACGAGAAGAATTCTAGAAGCAAAAAGAGGAGCAGATTTGAAATGAGTAGAAGAATGTAGAGTTGAATCATCAGCATAAGAGTGAACAGAGTTAGAAGTGCAGTTGAGAAGATCGTTAATGAAAAAGTAAGAATAAGGTTGGAGATAAAACAGAACCCTGAGAACACCACAGTTGACAGAAAAAGAGAGAAGAGGTCGCTCCATCTACAAGTGCCGAAATGGAACGATCTGAGAGAAAACTAGACAAGAGTAAGCAAAGGAAGGAGGAAACCCAAAGGAAGGGAGCTTGGAGAGCAGCGACGCATGCCAATACCCGGTCAAAAGCCTTGGATATGTCAAGCGCCACCACACAAGACTCCCCGAAGTCCCTAAGGGCAGAAGACCATAGATCAGTAAGATAGGAAAGTATGTCACCAGTTGACCTCGAGCGTCGAAAGCCATACTGGTGATCTGAGAGAAGAGAATGAGACTCAAATGATCCAGGAAATGAGAGTTGAGGAGAGTTTCAAAATTTTAGACAGAACACAAGTGAGAGCTATAGGTCGATAGTTAGAAGGGTCAGAGCGGCTACTTTTTTCGGGATCGGCTGAACAAATGCACGCTTCC
Organism: Armadillidium nasatum; assembly: GCA_009176605.1. NCBI lineage: Eukaryota > Metazoa > Arthropoda > Malacostraca > Isopoda > Armadillidiidae > Armadillidium > Armadillidium nasatum. Next base: position 169,513 of record SEYY01000935.1, read on the forward strand.
AGCATTGAGGAAAAGTATTAGTATTAAGGCATAGAGAGTAGAGCTGAACGAGGACAGCGCTAACTCGGAAGCACACTCCCTCAGAACACGAGGGGAATGCCATCCGGGCCACTGGCCTTCCTGACGTTCATAGATTTCAGGATCCCATGCACCGATCATGAGTAATTACAGGTAGAGACATGGGACACCTGAGAGGAGGAGTAGGAAGAGGGATGCCAGAATCGAGCAGGGTGGAATTAGATGAAAAAAGGAGGCCGAAGAGATTATTAGCCTTTTCAGAAGGAGTATTAGCTACAGAACCATCAGAGCGAATAAGAGGAGGAAAGGCATATTTACAGAAGTTATTAGAGATATTTTTGACAAGAGGCCAGAAATTTTTATCAGTAGTAGAGAGCCATGGAGGTCAGCGCACTTCCTTTTTATGAAAGTACGCTTAGTACGTCGAAGAACATCCCTGCAACGATTCCGAGCTGAATGAAAATTAGCAAGAGTGATAGGAGAAGGAGAGTCTTTCCATTCACCGTAAGCATTGTCTCTCTCCGAAGACAAGAGAACAGTTGCCATCGAACCATGGATTTTGAAGAGAAAAAAGATTTAGTTGAAATGAAATGAATCTGCCCATCCATCAAGGATTACGGCCCTACCTTTTCAGCGAGACAGAAGCGTACCCCGAGATAAACCAAGATTCACTCCAATGATAGTTAGCAAAGAAGCGGCGCATTGCCCCCCAATTAGCCCGATTAAAGTGCCAGAAAGTACGTTTAGGGCATGGTGGAGCTGTTGGAGAGAAAGCATTATAACTAAGAGCTATAAGATTATGGTAGAGTTACCAATAGGAGGGAAATGGTGTTTATAACTAGAAGGATAGTGGTGAAGCATAAATCAATGTATTCAAGAACTGGTTAGGACGATCTGGATGTGTGTGGGTTCCCTAATCAACTGCTCCAGATGTTGAGAATGATTTGGCCTCCCTCCCACCTGCATCAGTATGAGAGGAACCCAACCATTCAGTGTGGTGTACGTTGAAATCCCCTAAATAGAGGACTTCAGCATTTGGATGAGAAGAAGTGACAGTCTCGTGAGAAGTAGTAGATATTGAAAAGAACTGGAAAATCTGTTCCATTAGGGGAGCAGTAGCAGAAACACAAGATAATTGTAGTAGTAGGAAGACAGATTTTAAGCATAAAACATCGAAATTAGGAGATTCTAGATTACGAGACGTGTCACAGGAGTGTTGTTAATATAGGCACAGACTCCAATTTAGTCGGAAATTTGAAAAAAATTGTAGTTGAGACATTGAGGTTGTTGGAGAAAAATCCCTGTCCATTTGGGTCTCAGACAGAAGCAAAGTTAGGTGAGAGTTAGAGAGGTGATACTCAACAGACGAGATTAGAACGAAGACCAGACGTTGGCAAAGTCAATAGAAAACCCAGTCTGCACCCACCCACACGCCCTCAATCTCTTCATTCAAAGAAACACAACACTCACCAACCACAACAATCTCCACATCACACTCGCAGGCACGAACGTACATATTTGTTAAAAAAATAAGAAGCAATTAAGAAGCCAAAGAAAAAATAATAA
>SEYY01000935.1:176096-178596 GCA_009176605.1 Armadillidium nasatum
AAATGAACGACGGAAGTGTAGTAGAAGAAAGGGAAGACCAATTGGAACATGGAGAAGAAAAGTGGAGGAAGATCTAAACAAAATGGGATGAACCTGGAGAGAAGCGAGGAAGATCGCTCTGGATAGACAAAAGTGGAAGAATTCGGTGGCGAGAAGTGAGGAAGATCGCTCAGGATAGACAAAAGTGGAAGGATTCGGTGACAGGCAGCTTAATGTGAACTTCACATGAAATAAAGTGATAAAAAATAAATTTACTGCTGTAAATATTTTTTTAAATAAACCTAATGTACTCCAGAAGTGTACAATTTACATCACCAGAGATTAGTTTTTTAGGTAGTGTAATCCTATATTGAAAAACCTCAAAGACAATATGAAAGATAACAAAAAAGGTAACTGAGGAATCATCTAATATTACCTAAATTTTTTAAAAGTACGAAAAATACAGTGGAACTTCGATTAATAAACGTCTCCCTTTATGAACAAATCGGGTAAGGAACAAAATTTCAGGAAAAATTCTCATTTAATGTATAAAATTCGGTTAACGAACAAAGCCACGGGGGGGAGAGAGGAACGGTTTTGGAGGGATGTGAGACAGAGCCTACTGCAATTGTTGAGAACATCGTGTCTCTGGACACAAACATGGATCTGTAGATCAACGATACTGACGTCGAAGATCTGGTGAAGGAACGTAGCACTGAGTTCTCTATCGACGAACCGTAACTCCTGTAGAAGGAGGTGCCTGAGGAGTTATCTTTGAAAGAAGAAGAGGGAAGTAAGGATGCACATAGTACTTTGATTAATGAAATATGTGTAAAATGGAATGGATTAAAAAAAATTTTGTGGAAATGTATCACCCTGATAAAACAACTGCAAGACGTGTGATTAACCTGTTTAATAATTTCGAAAATTGTGAAATAAAAAAAAAAAGCAGAAAATCGAGAAGGAAAGAGAAAAAATTTCTGAAGTGTTTTTACTTAATGGTCCAGGAACGAATTATTCCTTTTTTACTTTAATTTCTATTGTTGAAATTGATTTTCAGTTTAGGAACTGCTTTCTGGTATGGTTTAAATTCATAAACAGAGGTTCCACTTTAAAGAGTAATTCAAATTAACTTCTTAACAGTAATTCAAAATTATTTTACTTTTCAAGATACGGCTGGTGGACCTTCCTTCTATTCCTTTAACTACAACAACCTTTACTAAACATTGAAATTTCTAATTCTTCTCCATACACTATTAAATTCTTTAATACTCTGAGTCACTACGACCATCTTATTCTGAATCCTGTTCCATCTCTTCAAGTCATCCGAAGATTGACTCCGGCCTTAGTCTAGGAAACATTTTTTGGCCCTTCGGAGCTCCTAAGTAAGGGAAACTGAGGTAGAACTTCTTTGATTTCCTTTAAAAGTATTATTTTTAGGCAAGTGGTGTCCCTTTGAGTGTGCGAAACATAATCGATATGATTTTCTCCGGCCTGGAAAATAAATACATTCTATAAACTTTCTTTTCACTAAAAACTCAAACTTGGTTTAATTCTACTTGTCCTCGTCTTGGGATGACGTCATGAGAGATTAGAGTCTTTTAGATACACATGCTACATACATTTCATCCCAGAAATCGTATATAATAGGATCTCCTAAACATTAAGAAGTCGTATGGTCCTAGCTACATCCCTCCTGTGATTCTTTAAATTTGTGCTTTCTAATTTTCATTATTCCTTTGATAAACTATTTCGTCTGCCTATCAACATTATCCTTTCTATCCTGATAGAAACCTACTCCGAAAAGAGGGTGTTTCGCCTAATCTTCTAGATGTTGTCTTATAGCCACTGTTCTTTGAGGTTTTAGAATCTACCATTAATACGACGATTGGAAATATCTTATATCTTCTAATCTTATCTCAGATTGCCAATACGGGTTTTGTGTAGGACTTTTTACTGATTAACTTTTTCCCTCTTTGACTTTTGTTTCTCTGCCCTTTGGCATTTCAGTGAATTTTTTGGCTTTGGAACTAGACATAAATATTTTAAAAGTTTCAAAAGTTTATTGTTAAAAACTATCATAAGGCTTTGATTTCTAAACTTGTCTCTTTCGGTATTTACCTTTCTTCTGACTTACTGAAAGTTTCTTAATGATAAACATGAATGAGACGTCAAAGGTCATAAGGGTTGGTTCTCTTGAACACAAACCTTATATACATTAATCCATTGCTAATATCTTCCAAAATTTCCCATTCCATTATAGCAGGGGTTTCCAACATTTTTTCGCTTGTGGACCCCCTGAGTTTTAACTTTACGTATATGGATCCCCAAATACTCATATTCTGGGCCCACGAATACCTTTTTTTTTTCTTGAGGACCCCGTCAAAGTTTCTGTGGTCCCCTGGGGGTTCACGTGAACCCCGGTTGGGAAACGCTGCTTTAAATTAACAATTTCTGTGGATAAAATTAATCTCAATGTTTTAGGAATTCATTGTTTTATTTTAAAGTTTAAGAAGACATT
>SEYY01000935.1:186096-188596 GCA_009176605.1 Armadillidium nasatum
GGAAGATTAAGAAAGGAGAAAGATAAAGAAGATTAAGAAAATAAGAAGAAGGATAATGAAGATTAAGAAATGAGAAGGATAAAGAAAATTAAAAATTTAAAAAAAAGGATAAGGATGTTTAAGAAAAGAAGAAAAGGATAATGAAGATTAAGAAACGAAGGATTGAGATAAGGAATATTAAGAAAAGAAGAAGAAGAATGAAGATTAAGAAGAATTAGAAAGGAAAATAAGGAAGATTAAGAAAATAAGAAGGATAAGGAAGATTAAGAAAAGAAGGAAGAAATAAAGAAGATTAAGAAAAGAAGAGAAATAAGGAAGATTAAGAATGAAGTAGAAAGATAAGGAAGATTAAAAAAAGAAGAAATGGATAATAAGGAAGATTAAGAAAAGAAGAAAGAGATAAGGAAGATTAAGAAAAGAAGAAGAAGAAGATGATAAGGAAGATTAAGAAATGAGAAGGATAAAGAAGATTAAGAAAGATAAAAATAGGATAATAAAGAGGGATAAGAATAAAGGAAGTAAAATAAAATAAAGAATAAAAAAAATTAAGGAAGAAGAAGAAAAGCGATAGAAATATGCAAAAAAATGAGGAAATAAGAATAATAAGGCGATATGAAAAGGAAGATAATAAAAACAAGTAATAATCGAATAAGGCTAATTAATTAGAAGTGATAAAAAGGAAGAGAAAGAAGGGTTAAGGAAAAAAATAAATAAGGAGAAATGAAAAAAAAGGAGGAATACGAAAAGATGGAGGAGAATAAGTAGTTATTAGAAATGAAGGATGATTGTAAAGAGAGAGATACAAATAAAAATAAGGAAGGACAAGAAAAGAAGTGAATAAGGAGGGATAAAAAGAATGATAAAGGAACAAATATAAAGAGAAGAAGAAGAAGAAGAAGAAGAAGAAGAAGAAGAAGAAGAAGAAGAAGAAGAAGAAGAAGAAGAAGAAGAAGAAGAAGAAGAAGAAGAAGAAGAAGAAGAATAAAGAGATAAGAAAGGAAGGAGGAGAATAAAGAATGATAAGAGAATAACGAAAAGAATAATGAGGGATAGAAAATGGATATAAGAAAAGATAAGAAAATAGAAAGAGAATAAGAGGGAGAGGGGTAAGGAAAGTTGAAGAAGAATATTTAGTAGAGACAAGAGAAGAATGAAAGGAATAAGGAACGATAAGAAAAGAAAGATAATTAGAAAGGAATGAGAAAAAAATAGGGAAGAATAAGAAAAGGAGGAGAATATACAGAAATATGATATGGAGAATAAGGAATGATAAGTAAATAAGGAGTGATAATAGAGGATTAAAAAAAAATACTTGAATAGGGAGGAATAAAAATATAAGGAGGAAAAAGAAAGGGAAAACAAGGAGATAAAGAAAGGAGAAAGAAAAGGAGGAAAAAGAAAGGGAAAAGAAGGAGATAAAGAAAGGAGGAAGAGAAGAAGGAATGAGAAAAAAATAATAGGAGGAGAATAAGGAAAGGTAAAGAATGTTGGTAATGGGGATAAAAAATTAAAAGAATAAGGAGGGATAAGAGAAGAAGTAGAAAAAAAAGAGAGGAAAAGAAAGGATTTTTTTTTAAAAACTTATGCAACCACTTATGAGCGAAAGTCTATTAAAAAGGGGTCTGGAATTAATGAAAAGACTAAAGAGTGGACAGAAATCCACGCAAGCCCTACGTAACTCAAACCTATTAGATAGGCATAGACGCAAGCTTTTAAGTGAGAAAGATTAAATATCGAAGTAAAAATAGAGGAAGGCAAATAATTCCATAAAACAGATGCGGCTGGAAAGAAGGTGCAACAACGAGCAATCCTGGAGTTATCAATATTCATATTTAGTAATGTGTAATAGTAGTAGTATTAGAAATATTATAGTAAATGAGGACACCCTTTGTGCTACGAAAGCTTCGCTATGGAATGGAAAATATACAAGGACAACTCATTCGAGTACCTGTCGCAGTAGTATCATTTAAAAAGAGATAGAACTCCAATATCCCTCTCCGGTATGAGAGGGAGGTTTGCAGAAGTTGAGTTTATTACGTTTAGAGAACCTCACCAATAAATTCAATCCTTATCAACCAGAATTGAATAGAAAAGCTGAAGAAGCGAAGCAATCTAGATCAGAAAAAAGTATATTGTGGATATTTTTAAATGAGTTGAAAATGAAAATTTAGTCACCGACATAGGAATGAATAAATTTGTAAGAGCAACTACCGTGGCTCGAACGGTAGGGTGATTGACTCACGTGCTTGAAGGCGCCGGTTCGATCCCACTTCGGGATCCTAGGTATATACTACCTAGAAACTTCCTCTCCTCGAATAGGGCAATGCCCGTGAGATGTGAACTTTTATTAAAATAAAAAAAAAACTGAGTTAATAAAAAATAGTAAAAAGTAGGTGATTAGACAGAACCCTTCGTAGCACCACAACTGAAAAGGAAAGAAGATAAAGAAGCCGATCAACAGCTGTCTGTATCGATAGATTTGAGAGAAAAATAGAAATGA
>SEYY01000935.1:196096-198596 GCA_009176605.1 Armadillidium nasatum
TTATTCCCCGTAAGAAGACCGGGAGAGGTTATTTTTTTATTTATTTATTTATATATTTTCTTTTTTTTACATTCTAATACATAATACCGCATGATAACAAAGAACTGCGTACTTAAATTTGAATCAACATCATATACTTAGCAAGCACAGTAGTGGGCAGCTCACACTCGCCTTTAAATACACTCACACTCACACACACAAACACAAACACACACACACACACACACATATATATATATATATATATATATATATATATATATATATATATATATATATATATATATATATATATATATATATAATATATATATATATATATATATATATATATATATATATATATATATATATATATAGAGAGAGAGAGAGAGAGAGAGAGAGAGAGAGAGAGAGAGAGAGAGAGAGAGAGAGAGAGAGAGAGAGAGAGAGAGAGAGAGAGATTTCTAAGTTCAAAAGTTTGCTGACAGATAAGAGAGAAGGCTTTACAGAAAATGCTCTTTAGATATTTTCTCCATACGGCTTAAAAAAAGATTACGTTTTTCTATAATTGTCATTTTTGTTTTTAAAATAATTTTAATGTTCTTTCACACACACATACACACACGCACGCACGCACGCACATACACACACACACTCACGCACGCGCATATATATATATATATATATATATATATATATATATATATATATATATATATATATATATATATATATATATATATATATATATATATATATATATATATATATATATATATCCTTTCTTGAGTTAAGGTCATACATCTACAGTTCTACACCCATTCAACCAGAGATGGAAATCTCTAAAGACCATATTAAAGGCCGACATGTCCCGATCTATAAAAGTGTGCAAATCAAAGGAAGTTTGGAAGATTTGAAAAGGGAATGTTTCAGAATTTGCAAGTGGAGTAATCCTGAGCATGAGATTGAGCATAGCGGATAAGTCTAGGGTTAGAAAGCTGGAAATGGATATGAATAACTGATGGGGGAAATGAACATCTATATAAACTTATTTTGGATACAGAGAAGTGAAAAATAAGTTAACGAGTTGCAACTTGAGAATTAGAAGAAATTAACTGGCGATGATAACATTGAAATAGCTCAGAATGATAAATATAACGAAGAGAGAGAGATAACGTGTATGAATTTGAAGTTTTGACAGTCAAAAGAATTTAAGATAGTCGATATCATTAAAAGATAAATAAACAGAACAAATGCATTTGGTCGTAAATTAGCAACAATATTGAAACCATAAGGTGGTTAAATTTGAAAGACTTTAAAATAGAGAAACATGAATCAACAATGTCTTTGCATTTATATTATTTGCTTGAAAAATTGAGGGTACAGATAGTATGAGAGTACAAAGCAGATTTTAACTGTTCGTGACTTCAAACATCTGAATTTCGGTCGAGAATAAGAGGTGAGATCTAAAGGAAGGGAGGTGATGTTCAACAAAGTAGATTTTCAGAATGAAGATTTCGTATGTTGGAGATGAAAATATAGAAGACAGTGTATTAGAACAAGTTTGTAGATAAGTGACATCAACAGTCTCACCACCGGAAGTCTGACAACTCCTAAATAACGAAGGAAGGGTAGACGAGACTCTATCTTTACAAGCCGTACCCTGTTTTTTTTTTTATGTGAGGTTAAATGTATGGTGGTCGTTTTATAAAGATGTTTAAAATGAGTATACGAATATGAAAAATAGAGATGCATTATGTAAAGAAAGGAATATTTTCTGGATAAAACTACTCACACTACTGAGAAGAGTAGAAAGAACTCTCGATCACATTCTAGGTAAATGGAAGGTAATAGAGGATGAATCATTAAAGAGCGGAGGACAGAAGTATGTTATAACCCGACCAAAGTCTTCAGATGCCCCCAATAGGGGGAGGGGGAGGTAATTCATCGTTTTGGACGGAACTTATTTTTATATTGGTTTCACATAAGAAAAATTTTTTTTGTTCATATTTTGCAAAATTTTTTGAAACAAAATTGTTTATATAGAGGTGTGGGGATGGGAGGATAGATATAGAGATGGTGGGGGTGGGAGAAGGATATAGATTATAGAGATAATGGGGGTGGGAAGAGGATATAGAGATGATAGGGGTAGGAGGAGGATAAAGAAATGGGATATTAATTGTTTTTATGATGAGACATTAACTCATTCACGAACATTTCTGATGGTTCCAATCCCAATCAACAAACATCCACAGTGCTCCCATAATATATATATATATATATATATATATATATATATATATATATATATATATATATATATATATATATATATATATATATATATATATATATATATATATATATATAATGGTATGATTTGTAAATTGAATGCGCGCCCGTGAGGGGCTTGACATAAATATTTGAAAACAGATTCTAATCTTGACTTAATTAAAGGCGATAAAGTGAAACATTCTTCGAATAAATGTTACTAAAGATACTCTTATTATATATATAT
>SEYY01000935.1:208596-211096 GCA_009176605.1 Armadillidium nasatum
TGAAATTAATATTCTACTAATAAAATAATAATAATAATAATAATAATAATAATAATAATAATAATAATAATAATAATAATAATAATAATAATAATAAAAAAAATTTTCAAGAAAAATTATTTTACTATCGAAATTAATGTTCTACTACTTCTATTACTACTACTACTACTACTACTACTACTACTAATAATAATAATAGTAATAATAATAATCTCCATTTTTCTTTAAAAATAAAATAATATTTTTTTCAAAACTATTCAAGTATTTTCGGAAAAGAAAAAAAATTTGAAAATTTTAAATGCAAAAATATGAAGTTGTTAAAAAATAAATTAATTCAAAGTTTGAAAGTTCAGTTTTAGCTAAAATTAAAATTTTAATATTTTTTTAATTAAAATTAAAATTTTAATATATTATTTGAAAATTCTTCTTTGATTGTTATGATATGTGGCAATGAAATGAAATAATCAAAGTGTCCCAAAAAATATAATAAAATGTCCCAAAAAAATGATAAAATGTCCCATAAAATGTAATGAAACATCCCAAAATGTAATAAAATGATTTAAAATGCAATAAAAAGTCCCAAGTGAAATTAAAAAAAAAAAAAACGAAAAAAAAAAAAACGTGAAATATCTCAAAATGTAATGAACTGACAAGTGCAACAAAATGGTCTAAAATATAATAAAAACATTATAAAATATAATGTAATGTTCACAAAAAGTAATGAAATGCAAAGTGTTTGAAAATGTAATGTGCAAATTGCTAAAAAATGTAATGAAATAAAGAGGTATCATGAAGTGTAATGAAATATCTGAAATATGAATAAATGTGTTATGAAATGTCTGGTAAATGTAATGAAATGTCTGATAAATGTAATGAAATGTGTAACTAAAGGTCTTGAGAAATGTAGTAAAATGTCTGATAAATGTAATAAAATTTGAAACTAAATGTCTTGATAAATGTAATAAAATTTGTAACTAAATGTCTTGATAAATGTAATGAAATGTCTGATAAATGTAATGAAATGTGTAACTAAAAGTCTTGAGAAATGTAATGAAATGTCAGATAAATATAATAAAATGTCTTATAAATTCAATGAAATGTCTGATGAATGTAATGAAATGTGCAACTAAATGTCTTAATAAATGTAATAAAATGTCTGATAAATGTAATGAAATGTGTAATTAAATGTCTTAATAAATGTAATGAAATGTCTGATAAATGTAATGAAATGTGTAACTAAAAGTCTTGAGAAATGTAATGAAATGTCTGATAAATATAATGAAATGTGTAGCTAAATGTCTTTATAAACGTAAAGAAATGTCTGATAAATGAAATGAAATGTGTAACTAAATATCTTGATAAATGTAATGAAATGTCTGATAAAGGTAAGAAATGTGTAACTAAATGTCTTGATAAATGTAATGAAATGTCTGATAAATGTAAAGAAATGTGTAACTAAATGTCTTGATAAATGTAATGAAATGTCTGTTAAATGTAATGAAATGTGTAACTAAATATCTTGAAAAATGTAATGAAATGTCTGATAAAGGTGAGAAATGTGTAATTAAATGTCTTGATAAATGCAATGAAATGTCTGATAAATGTAAAGAAATGTGTAACTAAATGTCTTGATAAATGTAATAAAATGTGTAACTATAAATGTCTTGATAAATGTAATGAAATGTCTGATAAATGTAATGAAATGTGAAACTAAATGAAATAACAATATTACTTTGTATTTAAAAAATATAAATGCAATGAAATGTCTGATAAATATACTGAAATGATCAAGTGGTGCCAAAACCTTTCTTTAATTAATGTAAAGTGTTCCAAGAACTTATGAAAAATACAATGCGTCCCAGATGTCATCTTCGGAATTAAACCTAAAAACGATAATTTAAAAAAATTTTCCTTTTTTAAATAGGCTGGAAATATTTAGATTCAAACTCTTTACTGACTTTTGAAGTAAGCTTACATAATGAAAATCATTGTATCCGCATCAATATCTTATACGGATGTAATATATAAACATGAATTCGCATCCGAGTAAGAAAAATATAAGGAAAATATTATTTTTTTGATTTCGTATCAAGGAGCATTTCTACTTTATCATTTCACTTCTGAAACATCATTATAGGGTCTTTAAATACAATATCCGGAGTCGGATGTTCTTTCTACTTGACAGAGCCGGATCTGGTAATTTTTTTTTTTTTACCTTTTTTGCATCTCTGCTCAGATATTATATATGATATGTTATATAATTTAGAAACTTTTTTTTTTGTTATTTTAAACATTTAAAACACACACACACACACACACACACACACACACACACACACACACTATATATATATATATATATATATATATATATATATATATATATATATATATATATATATATATATATATATATATATATATATATATATATATATAATATATATATATATATATATATATATATATATATATATATATTATATAATATATATATATA
>SEYY01000935.1:231096-236096 GCA_009176605.1 Armadillidium nasatum
TATTATTATTATTATTATTATTATTATTATTATTATTATTATTATTATTTTTACATCTGCAATTACCGTTAATCATTTTCTTTTGAAAGACTCATTTTAAAGAGCATCCTTCACAGAATTAAACTCCATCATATTATTTCAAGAAACCATTTTTAAAGAATTTCTTAATTCAAGTTATAATTGAGATATTGGTAATGAATTTTTTTCTTGAAATGCTTTTTCAAGAGATCATTTTTATTGATAATTAATTTAAGAAATATTCTAATGTGTTATAATTTAGAATGTGTTATTAAAACTACTCATATTTTTAACACATAATGCGTGGCATAACGGTAGAGCTGTTACGTGTTTGATGGTGCTGGCTTGATTTATCATGAGAACCTAGGTAAAAACTACTTATAAACTTCCCCTTCTCGAATAGGGCAATGCCCTTGAGATGTGATTTTATTTTTATTTTAAATTAAAAAAATAATAATATTAAAGTATTAAAGTCTGTAAAGATTTGAAAGTCTTTTATTCATTTTGTAACAGTAAATAAAGTCAATAATTTATTTCTTTGAAAACATTTATTCATAAATTTTGGTATTCCAAGAATACTTTCAATTTTAAAGTTAATTCTTGAATCAAACATATTATAGTTTGTTCTTTAATCAAACATTAAATAATTTTTGAGTCAAACATTTTAAAGTTTATTCTTGAATCATTCATTAAATTTAGTTCTTGAATCTAATATTAAAATTAATTCTTGAATCAGACATTAAAGTAAATTATTGTATCTGACATATTAAAATAAATTCTTGAATCAAATATATTAAAGTAATTCTTGAGTCAGGCATATTAAAGTTAATTCTTGAATCCTGAATCTTTTTTAGTAATCTTTTCTTTAATTTTGGAGTGTGAGAGTTCTTGATTTAGTTCAAGAACATCAAACACGTATTGCATGAGCAATATTTATCACACTGAACCCTTTTCATATGGTTCACAGATAATTTTTTTTTTATTAATGAAAATTAAATAATTATATTTTAACTAAATTAAATATTATTTTACCATTACTTTAATTAAATTTAAATTTTATTAATTTATTAAATATTAAATTAATTAGTTTTATTAGTATCAATATGAACACCATGGGATAACAGAAGAGTGAATGAACCCTTATTATAAATCATAGGAAGAATATTAATAAAAAATTCCCCTATTATATATATATATATATATATATATATATATATATATATATATATATATATATATATATATATATATATATATATATATATATATATATATATATATATATATATATATATATATATATATATATATATATATATATATATATATATATATATATATATATATATATATATATATATATATATATATATATATATATATATATATATATATATATATATATATATATATATATATATATATATGATGATGGCAGTCAATAAAATTTATTTCATTTTCTTCTCTTTTTGTTAGTCTTTTGGGTTTTTTCCCTCTTCTCTCTCTCTCTCTCTTCTCTCTCTTCTCTCTCTCTCTCTCTCTCTCTCTCTCTCTTTATTTAAATTTGGGGGATGGACTAATGCTTTAATTTGAATAATTTGGCAATATAATATGTTGTTTTCTCAATCATTATAAACTATATATATATATATATATATATATATATATATATATATATATATATATATATATATATATATATATATATATATATATATATATATATATATATATATATATATATATATATATATATATATATATATATATATATATATATATATATAATATATATATATATATATATATATATATATATATATATATATATATATATATATATATATATATATATATATATATATATATTATATATATATATATATATATATATATATATATATATATATATATATATATATATATATATATATATATATATATATATATATATATATATATATATATATATATATATATATATATATATATATATATATATATATATATATATATATATATATATATATATATATATATATATATATATATATATATATATATATATATATATATATATATATATATATATATATATATATATATATATATATATATATATATATATATATATATATATATATGTTATTTATTTTTTTTATTGACAAAGTGGTGAGAAAAATGAATAGGGTAGGGAAAGGGGTGAGAATGAGGGAGCTCGAAGGTATGTGGGATGCAAATGTTTTGATGTATTCGGATAATGTGGTACTTTTGACTGAGCCACAGGAAATTTGAAATTATTGGTGGATGAGTTTGTAAAGAGTTATGATGGTTTGGACTTAAGAGTGAATGCTGGTAAGAACAAAGTGCTCTGGATAAAAAATGAGGAGTTAGGGGAGAGGGGTGTGGTTGAGGGAGATGATTTACAAATTAAAGTAGGTAGGGAGAAATTGGAGCTAGTCACTTTATTTAAGTATCTGGTGGTGATTTTTGGAGAAGGTGATATTAGTATGGGTGATGAAGTTGATCATAGAATAAAAGAAGTGGAGAAGGTGTTAGGTGGTTTGAGGGATATTTGGGATAGAGGAAAGTTACCAAGAGAGGTGAAGGGGAGAATTTTTGAGGGATGTTGTATACCGGTGGTTACGTATGGAAGGAAAGTATGGAGGCTGAACTCTAGAAAAAGGAAAAAAATAGAAGTTTTCGAAATGAAAGGTCTGAGAGCGGTTTGTGAAGTTGATAGAAGAGATAGAGTCAGGAATATTAAAATAAAGGAAATGTGTAAATGGAGAAAGAGTATGGTTGGGAGAGCTGTACAAAGTATGCTGAAATGGTGTGAACATACTTGTAGGATGAATCAAGAGAGAATGGCTAAAAAGGTATTTGTTTCAGAAGTGAAGGGTCTGAACGATAGTGGGAGACCGAGGGCAAGTTGGATATATATATATCTATATATATATATATATATATATATATATATATATATATATATATATATATATATATATATATATATATATATATATATATATATATATATATATATATATATATATATATATATATATATATATATAATATATATATATATATATATATATATATATATATATATATATATATATATATATATATATATATATATATATATATATATATATATATATATATATATATATATATATATATATATATATATATATATATATATATATATATATATGTGATGTGTGTGTGTATAAAATTCTTTAAAATCAATCGGTTGGAAATCCTTATAAAGTATCCCATTACTCAATCATGTAAGTAATTACGGATTTGCGTTCATATATGTATGTATGTATGTATGTATGTATGTATGTATGTATGTATGTATGTATGCATGTATGCATGTAATGTATGTATGTATGTATGTATGTACTTATGTCCATATTAAGCATATACTCTTTCTCAATTAATATTCTCCAATCTTTGTTTTATTTTCCCAAGAATTGATGAACTGAGGTTGAAACCCCTCACCCCCTGAACTCTTGAACCCCGAAAAATCTGAACCCTTGGACCTCTTATCCCGAAGCCGCTGAAATCTTGAACCCATGAACCAATGAACCTCTTAACGCCTCAACACTTGAAAGCCTTGATCAATGAACCTTTAATTTTAGAACCCTTTACCTAAGAATTTAAACTTCTGAACCCCTGACTCTTTGAACCTCATGTACTCTTGTATCACTAAATCCCCAAACCTCTTAACCTCTGAACCCCAGAATCATTTGTTCCTGAAACCTTGGAGTAATGAACACATGAATCCTTGAACTACCTTTGAATTGTTGAGGCTCTCAACCCTTGAACCTCAAACTCCTGACCCCATGGTTCAAGGTTCAAGGCTCAAGGTTTGTTTTTTATTTTTAAACTGAACTCGTAAAAATATGTTTCCATTACTTTAAAATCAAACGTCTAAAATAGGTATTGAGTCAAGTAAAAATATCGGTATCGGTATCGACTAATATCAGCAAAGTTTATGGTATCAGGTGTCTGTATATAAAAATTTAGTAAGTATCGCTATCGGTATCGGTATAGGTTAAAAAACGACCGATACCAAACCTATACCGTTACTAAAATCCTGCATGAAAAAAAAATAATCATTTCTGTAGAAAAAAGAGTTGCTCCTTGAATAAAGTTTAAGATTAAGAATAAGATTAAGTGCGGTGAGGCATCAGGGCATACTGCGACCTATAGGGGTCTATGGTGACTCCTTATTTTGCTTTAAGGATATCCACCAATTTGCTCTGAGGTCTCAAAAGAACCCCAGAAGTTTTCCGGTAGACGATTTTTTAATGTCATCGGACTTCATTATAACCTTTCCCAAACACTATTATAGTCTTTACATAAACTTTATTTTTATTATTATTATTGCTATTATTATTATTATTATTATTATTATTATTATTATTATTATTATTATTATTATTATTATTATTATTATTATTATTATTATTATTATTATTATTATTATTATTATTATTATTATTATTATTATTATTATTATTATTTTTTATTTTTTTTATTATTTATTTTATTATTATATTATTATTATTATTATTATTATTATTATTATTATTATTATTATTATTATTATTATTATTATTATTATTATTATTATTATCATTATTATTATTATTATTATTATTATTATTATTATTTTTATTATTATTATTATTATTATTATTATTATTATTTGAATAGGAATAAAAGGTATGTTTCCGCAAGATCGAGTAAATATATATAGTGGGTGGATTCTAATTATAACGCCAAACTCTGGGATCTTTAAAAAACGCTTTATGATTGACAAATAAAGTCTAATGAACAATGGTCGGGAAATGCACGGTAAGGAAGATAATATATATATATATATATATATATATATATATATATATATATATATATATATATATATATATATATATATATATATATATATATATATATAT
>SEYY01000935.1:241096-243596 GCA_009176605.1 Armadillidium nasatum
TATATATATATATATATATATATATATATATATATATATATATATATATTATATATATATATATATTATATATATATATATATATATATATATATATATATATATATATATATATATATATATATATATATATATATATATATATATATATATATATATATATATATATATATATATATATATATATATATATATATATATATATATATATATATATATATATATATATATATATATATATATATATATATATATATATATATATATATATATATATATATATATATATATATATATATATATATATATATATATATATATATATATATATATATATATATATATATTCCCACAGTATACGGGCAAAGCCCTATTCAAGGAAGGGTTGTTTAAAGCAATAGGAAAAAAAAAAAAAAAAACAATCTTACAAGTTCAACTTAACGCAAATTTCGTAGGTGTGGACAGACGTGGACAGACGTGGACAGACGTGGACAGACGTGGACAATTGCAGCTTTAAAGGAATGTCCCATGCACTTCCCTCCTCCAATTGACCATGTTTTGTCTATAGTATTCTTTCATCCAAAATAAATTCCTTCATCCGTCTACCGTGGCTCAAACGGTAGAGTGATTGACTCACGTGCTTGAGGGCGCCGGTTCGATCCCACTTGGGAATCCTAGGTATATACTACCTAGAAAAGTTCTTCTCCTAGAATAGGGCAATGCCAGTGAGAAGCGAACTTTTTATTTAAAAAAAAAATAAAATAAAAAATTCCCTTTTTTATTAATTGGTGCTTTAATCCATCTACTCACCTCCATTCGGCTATTGCCTGTCCCTTTAAATCATAACTTTCCTAGCCAACCTCTCGTCATTCCTTCAAGGGATGCGTCCATTCCATCTTAGAACTTCTTTATTTCCTTTTTTCATCAGGAGCATCTTCTTCAGCATTTATTTCCTTACTCTACATTTCTGATTCGATCAGAATGATTGCTACCCTACATATATTTCGTAAGACTAGTAATATAGAAAGACCCTGGATATATGATACATACTCCAAACAAGGAAGAACAATGATACTATGTAGAGCAAACACATGAGCATGTGTGTGAAGAAGTTCTGGAGCTCTTCAGAGAAGCAAGCAGGTATATAAGAAGTTTATTCAGTGAGAAGAACAGAGTTGTCCTTCCAAGAATGATCTCAAAACTTTGAATCCCTTTCAATATATTAATCCTTTTTGGACATTTTCTAATTTAATGTTTACATTTCACATCTATGCAGCTTAATTAGAACATAAATACATTGTCAAACAATATAATTTTTTCTTCCAAGATAAAATCATTTTTTCAATATTTCTGAGAGATTACCTGACACTCTTCTACCCTCCACAACCCTTTGACTAATCTCTTATTTCAACAAGATATAATAGTATCCATTCATAAATACCTAAAGACTAGTTTCCACTAGGTTTACACCTTAATCCTTTTTTATCTTCTAACTCAAATTGACCTTGGTCGCCCCTGAGTTTGAGTTTAGTAGGATTGATTTTTAGTTTTTTTTTCCCCCTAAAACTCGGTAAAACTCAAACACAACACCTAATCACTCAATGTTTCTTCTTGATTCATTTGCCAACTATTAACATTTGCAAACAGTTTAATTCTGATATCCCAATTACCTCATAAAAACATCAATATATAAAAGGATATATATATATATATATATATATATATATATATATATATATATATATATATATATATATATATATAATATATATATAATATATATATATATATATATATATATATATATATATATATATATATATATATATATATATATATATATATATATATATATATATATATATATATATATATATATATATAATATATATATATATAAATATAGTATTATATATATATATATATATATATATATTACAGAACGCCACCACTCACGGGCTGAGCCCCTTTCAAAGAGGGGGACACACAAAATACTCACTCAAACACAGGCCTAACGCACATCCCTCAGGTGGGCACAGACGGAAGCCTTGAAGAGTTGAATATTAAATACAGGAGGAAAAATAGATTATGGTAGAGAGTTCCACAGAGAAGAGATGGCTGAAAAGAAGGAGGCACCACAACGGGCTAGCCTTGGGTTTCCTACATCCTCACAAAATTCGTGCGAAATCAGGGCACCCCTTATGCAACAAGGACGACGCAACAGTGGAGAAATGCGAGTGGTCAATTCCCTCGAGCACCTGCCATTGCAGTACCTATAGAAAAGGGATAGTGCTCCAGATCGTTGAGAATGCTAAATGATTTGGCCTCCCTCCCACCTGTATCAGTATGAGTAGAGCCCAACCATTCAGTGTGGTGTACGTTGAAATCCCCCTAAATAGAGGACTTCAACATTTGGATGAGAAGAAGTAAAAGTCTCGTGAGAAGTAATAAGATAGTGAAAAAGAACTGGAAAATCTGTTCCATTAGGGGAGCAGTAGCA
>SEYY01000935.1:248596-256096 GCA_009176605.1 Armadillidium nasatum
TGTTGTATTTATACTTTGTACTATATATATATACTATATATATATATATATATATATATATATATATATATATATATATATATATATATATATATATATATATATATATATATATATATATATATATATATATATATATATATATATATATATATATATCAGTATCAAATATTGCATTTATGCTTGTAAACTACATATATATATATATATATATATATATATATATATATATATATATATATATATATATATATATATATATATATATATATATTATATATATATATATATATATATATATATATATATATATATATATATATAAAGGGTGCAAACTATTCAAATGCTTGTTCATCTTGATAAAGGTAAAAAAAATCCACTTTCCCTCCTTCATCCCTCTTACAGAAGTAAAACTTTCACTATAAAAGTTAAAACTGCCTTCGAAATATCTCCTTCAGATGTTGACAGATCCTTTCGGCACGTTTTCTTTCCATTTTCTAATAAACCTTCTCAAATTATTACAAAAAAAAAATTACTCAAAGAAATTAATTCTATCTTATGACTATCTGTAATACTATATGTATATATATATATATATATATATATATATATATATATATATATATATATATATATATATATATATATATATATATATATATATATATATATATATATATATATATAAATGAGCTAAATAAGATAAAATTCTGTGGGAAGGTATCACACTGCTGGAGATCTCTTAAAATGAGGAAGTTTGTTTAAAAAGAATTCAAAATAGAATTGTTCATCATATTTATCAATAGCATAAGTATAATGAATCAACAATTCTTTAAATAGATAGAGATTGAATTGAATCAATGAAAGTTGATGATTGATGAGGAGAAAAACCATTTACATAATTTTTATTTTAAAGGAGTGTTGAGTGGTTGGGACCATCTAATATACCTGACAGAGTAATTGGACATACGATATTTCTATTTGTAAAAACAACTGCATTGGTGTTGAAAAGTTTTAAAGATGAGATAATT
The DNA here is from genome assembly GCA_009176605.1 of Armadillidium nasatum. Classification (NCBI taxonomy): domain Eukaryota; kingdom Metazoa; phylum Arthropoda; class Malacostraca; order Isopoda; family Armadillidiidae; genus Armadillidium; species Armadillidium nasatum. The sequence continues at coordinate 249,628 of SEYY01000935.1, forward strand.
ATTGTGGTCCTTTCCCGAAAGATCACAAGGAGAGTAAACTCAAAGAATAATGAGGAAAGAGGGTTTAAGTTTGAGATATTATAGCTTAGTGGAAGACTGAGTCGAATGAGTTTTTGAGGTATTGAAAATAACCATTTTTCTATTTGAAAACATGAGAAAGATCAAAGGTCCTTTGCTACCAACATCTTTTTTTTTTAATTTTAATTTTTTTTTTTTACCCCGTAATATAAGGTAGAATTATCATCATATATATTTGTATAGGAAATAATACTTGATAGACAGAAATTCATTGATAAGTTCAAAATAAAAAGGATAGTGAATAAAATTTTGGACAACACCTATCATGTTAGATCTAAAGGATGAACTGCGGCCGTCTACAATGGCTACTATAGATCGACTCTAAAGAAAATAATATGTAGTGTTGCAGAGAGAAAGAAGAATGGATAGCGAAAGAAAATTTGAAAATCAAATCATTTTTGTGATTCTTAATATCGAAAGTTTTCGTATCGAAAGGAAAAACTGTAAAACATAGAACGAAAAGTCAGAAAGAATGTACTGAAGATCATTATTCAAACATACCTCACAAAAGCCACACTTTCGGTCTCAGGTAAGATAAGAAGAATTAAAGTGTTTCCAAGTCTCCCAGATTTAGAATAGATTCGAAATCTTTAAAAAAAGAAATGCTTTTGAACGATTAGATAACTGAATTAATTTTTTCCGTCTGTTCTAAAAGAGAAGAGACTTGCAGGAAGATAGAAAGGATGAAGATCACAAACACAGACCAATATTTCAGAACCACAGGTGAGACTCAATCAGGATCATCTTTTCCATTATATTAAGGTTTAGAATAGCATGAAAAATAATAATAATAATAATAATAATTATTATTATTATTATTATTATTATTATTATTATTATTATTATTATTATTATTATTATTATTATTATTATTATTATTATTATTATTATTATTATTATTATTATTATTATTATTCTTAGGAGAAAGAAAAGCTCCATTTTGAAGATAGAATTCAGCTTAATCTGAAGATTAGAAACAACTGAAGAAATTGGACAAGAGAAATTGGAAGAAATAATGGCACAAACTCTAAAGTAATTAACTCACGTGCTGAAGGGCGCCGATTCGAACCCACTTGTCGATTCCTAGGTGTATATACTATCTAGAAAATTTCTCCCTGCTATAACTACCCAACGTTGTTTTAGATAAAGCAGGGATTCCCAATCTTTTTTTTTGCTTGTGGACTCCCAGAGTCCTAAAGTCCTAATTTTAGAGTTAAGACACAAGTGAACAATACAGATGAATTTGATCGTAAATTAGTTGAAGAAATAATGTTAAAAAAAAAATTCGGAATACTCAAAAAAAAAAAAAAAAAAATCTTTATCCACACTTCACAATATTCAACTAATTAAAATTAACGGTATTAGTACGTGTAATATATACTGATAATAATAAGAGGAAAAGGTGTAGGAATTTGTGATATAAAATACATGCATTCCCGATAAGAATAAGAGGTAAGACCTACAGTCTTGGAGGAAGGAATGAGGTGTTAAAAAAAGGGACTGTGACAGAAATTGATAAGAAATGGATAATACCTTATATCAGATCAAACCAATAATACATTGTAAGTTTCCTTCCAGAGAGTCCTCCAATAGGGAAGGTGGAAGAAAGGTTAAGATGATACCGTTTGTATATTAGGCATTAAGAATCCCCAAATCGCTATAATAAATATCCCTTTAAAGTATGTATATTTGGTGTAAAATGTTCCGATCGTTGTTATTTAAACAGAAAAGAAATGTTTATTAAAAAACCAACATACTTTCCTGTCTCTTGGGGAGAAACATGATGGGGATTTCTCTGTGTAGAAGACAATAACATAATCGAACCAGAAATGCAGAAGTCGTTCCAGAACACTTAAAAACATTTCCAGAACTTGAAATGACATGCTTGAAAGAGTCCTACTTTCTATACCTATTAACATACAATTTAAATACCGGTACCAACAGCAATACATTTCTTTACAAAAATATTTTTAAATTACGGTATTAAAAGCAAAGTTTAATAGGAGACAATTCAACCAAAAACCTGGAACATGAATTTGTATTAATTAAACATTTAAAAAAATTTTGATAATAAGATTTTTTATTTCTTTACAGAGGGAGGGATAGAAAGAGAATTAAAATTGACTAAAAGACAGGAAGGAAGCAAGAGAGAGAGAGAGAGAGAGAGAGAGAGAGAGAGAGAGAGAGAGAGAGAGAGAGAGAGAGAGAGAGAGAGAGAGAATCATGATCTGTTTTCTCATTTCTTAGTAGACCAACTGAAAATTTTAGATTTAAAAAAAAAGTTTTGAGAGTATTTTCCTAGTTCGCTCTCATTTTACCTCTAAATAAATTATTTTAAATTCCAGAAAGAAAATATATATTTAAATGCACTTCCCTTATATTTATTGGTCTCTTGTTAATTGTTACAATTATATTTTACAAGAGAATCAATGCAAACGTTCTCATAACGACCATGTCTTTATTTAGAACCAAATGAGAGTCTCGACCCTTCAGATCAAACTTTAAAAGGAAACGTAATTTTGGAAGCAGAACACTATATAAATATTCTATCTTAATTACTTTTAACAGAATTGCTATATATATATATATATATATATATATATATATATATATATATATATATATATATATATATATATATATATATATATATATATATATATATATATATATATATATATATATATATATATATATATATATATATATATATATATATATATATATATATATATATATATATATATATATATATATATATATATATATATATATATATATATATATATATATATCCTCTGGTGGGCAAAGGCCAGAGGCCTACCAATGTCCACAAGAGTTGAGGCAATACCGGAACCCGATCGTTAAGCACCGACATATACCGATACACGGCGCTTGAAAGTGTGCAAGACAAAGAAAGTTGGGAAAACTGATAAAGGGAGTGTGTTCCAGACTTTACCAGTAGAGTACATGTAAGAATGAGCGTAGCGATTAAGTTGGGGTAAGTAAGTTAAACAGAGAAAGGATGATACTGTGTAAAAAGGCGTGTCGCACGAGCCCTTCTCAGTGGAGGAGGTATGCGACGAGAGAGTTCAGAAGAGCAGTGTCTATTATAATAGTGAAAGCGTGGAGAGAGTAACGCAACAATTCGACGAGCACAAAGAGATTGGAGAGAATTAGTAAATGAGGGAGAGTTGATAAGATGGAAAACCCTAGACTCCATCTTGTCAAGGAGAGCTGCATGAGTAGAACCAACCCAGATGTGTGAGTCTTACTCCATAGAGGGGTGAGCAACACCCTTTATATATAAAGAAAAAGCAACTAGGGTAGCGTGAAGAAATTCTGAAGGAGCCCCAGAACATTCAACCTCTTAGAAACTTGTTTAGAAAGAGAAGTAATGTGATCCTTCCAAGAAAGATCACTAGATAAAGGATATATATATATATATATATATATATATATATATATATATATATATATATATATATATATATATATATATATATATATATATATATATATATATATATATATATATATATATATATATATATATATATATAGTTAGCAATAATAGAACAGTTACTGGAAGGTAAAGAAAAGTTTCCTACTCTGGGGTAGACCACCGCATGTTGCGACTGAAAACAACAAAAGCTCGACGCTCTACCGCTGAGCTATCCTCGAACCCAAAAAAGTTCGATTCAAGAACAGTTTCAAGCATACGAGCTCCTGTCAAGGCATTATCACCACCAGGTTTTCACCCTGTCCTTTCCTCGTTCTTAAGATTTAAATTATTACAATAAATATAATATAAATAATATATATAATATATATATATATATATATATATATATATATATATATATATATATATATATATATATATATATATATATATATATATATATATATATATATATATATATATATATATATATATATATATATATATATATATATATATATATATATATATATATATATATATATATATATATATATATATATATATGTATATATATTTAATCAAGATACTTTAATTAAATTATGCATATAATAATTAAAATTAATTAAGAATTTTCTAAGTAGATTTAAATAAAAATAATTTATAAAACATATTTATTACTGCTAAGTATGAAATTTATTCTTTTAAAATAAGTATTATAAAAATAAATTTCTTATGGGTATAATCATATAAAATATATATATATATATATATATATATATATATATATATATATATATATATATATATATATATATATATATATATATATATATATATATATATATATATATATATATATATATATATATATATATATATATATATATATATATATATATATATATATATATATATATATATATATATATATATATATATATATATATATATATATATATATATTATTTTAAGATTGCAGTAAAATAAATTAAAAAGTTGGCAAATGGAGAACAGTTGTGGGGATCAAAACCACTGCTTGTCGCAACTTAAAATCAACGTATCAGGCATTGCAACAAGCAGTGGTTCGATCCCTTAGGTGGCAAGTCTTCTTTGTCTTCCCTCAATCAAATATAATTTAAAATCTGAAGATCGAGGGAAAGATAGTGGGAAAAGCTGATGAAAACACCATGATGAGAGTCCGATTTTTTGAAGCTGTTTTAAATTAGTTTTTTTTTTGGTATTTAAGGATAGTCCAGTGGTAAAATGGCGGGTGTGCAGATTCTCAGTTGCCAGTGGTTCAACCACAGAAGTGGAAAGTCTTCTTTATCTTCCCCGAATTTATCTGTATATATATATATATATATATATATATATATATATATATATATATATATATATATATATATATATATATATATATATATATATATATATATATATATATATATATATATATATATATATATATATATATATATATATATATATATGTTAGCGTTGGTTGGGTTTGGTAGGTTGCTTCTTGGGGCAATTACTCTGCAGAAAACCTTCCCTTCTTCCCTTTTTTATTAATTTTTGCCATTTTATTTTTCTTGTTCCTTTTCCTCATTTTTCGTTGTTCTTAGTTTTATAAATCAAACGTTTATTTAAGCGAATATTATAATGTAGAAGAATTGCAGAGAATATTTTGAAGCCTTGGACACAGTTCCTTCTCATTTCTGGAGAAATGCAAAAGGGAGAGATGAGGAGGAGGAGCTCGTTTTAAAGCATCTCATTATCTCTCACGTGTTCTACAGATAGTGATTCGCCTTTCCCCTGCAGTTATCTTCTTATACTTCTAAATTTTCTATTTTTCTTTAGAGTCTAACGTAGACAAAACTCAAAAACTCAAACCTTCTCCTTTTCTTAATGTTCTCTCGGTTAACACGAATCTTCAGAGCGTAACCTACACTCAGCTCAAAAGCTCAAACTACCTACTGTTCTTTAGAGTTTAACATAGATCAACTCAAAAGCTTAAAACCTCTCAATGACTCAACTTAAAAACTCAAAACCTCTTAATGTTTTTTAGAGTTTAGAGACTCAACTTAAAAACTCAAAACCTCTTAATGTTTTTTAGAGTTTAGCATAGACTCAACTTAAAAACTCAAAACCTCTTAATGTTTTTTAGAGTTTAACATAGACTCAACTTAAAAACTCAAAACCTCTTAATGTTTTTTAGAGTTTAGCATAGACTCAACTTAAAAACTCAAAACCTTTTAATGTTTTTTAGAGTTTAGCATAGACTCAACTTAAAAACTCAAAACCTCTTAATGTTTTTTAGAGTTTAACATAGATTCAATTCAAAAAAATTCGATTTTTTTTACTGTTCTTAAAGTTTTAGGCTTTCAGTTATTGTGATTTTTTCTTGTAAGGATCTCATTATTTCTTTATATAAGCAAGGATTTAAGCAGCTCAGAGTTCTTTTCTTCAAAACTTCATTTCGATGTTCTAGTCGTTAGGTCTGTAAAAAGGAGTTGTCTATTCTTAGCAGCCGTACACTGGCAGCTTTTCTGTATGAAACTCATCCAGATTTTCAGAAATGAGAAAAATATATACTATATATATATATATATATATATATATATATATATATATATATATATATATATATATATATATATATATATATATATATATATATATATATATATATATATATATATATATATATATATATATATATATATATATATATATATATATATATATATATATATATATATATATATATATATATATATATATATATATATATATATATATATATATATATATATATATATATATATATATATATATATATATATATATATATATATATATATACATATATATATATAAATATATCTTAATAAAATTAGAAACACACACACACTTGACGTTTTAAATTATTCATCGGCTATT
>SEYY01000935.1:263596-281096 GCA_009176605.1 Armadillidium nasatum
TAATTATTATTATTATTATTATTATTATTATTATTATTATTATTATTATTATTATTATTATTATTATTATTATTATTATTATTATTATTTTTAATGAAATTATTGTTTTGTATGTGCATTTTTATTTAAATTAATTAGACAGATTTATTTTAAATTCATTTTACAATTTTGAGGAAAAAGAAGTTTTTTATTTCCAACAGAAAGGCATAATTAATCAACAGTAAATAAGAATTAAAATAAATAATTAAATAAATAAATAATAAAAATTTTCTCTATCATGCTTAGAACCTTTTGCCATTTTACGACTAAATTCAATTGTTCTAATTATTTATCTCCTAAATCTACTGACTATCCTAAATTCTTCGACTATTTAAACTCCAAAATAGAGCACATTCTCTCTTTTTCTCCTTTCTCTGAAAATCATCATATTAGGTGATTTCAATGTTCACCACCGCCAATGGCTTTCATCTAGTTCTCATGATACAGGTGGTGAACATGCTTTCATTTCGCTATCCAAAACGACCTTGAGCAGTTGGTGTAGCTCCTTATTCGTATCCCTGATCGTCTTGGAGATGAACCCAACATTCTAGACCTTTTTATAACTTCTAAACCTTCCACTTACATTGTCAAACTCTATCAACCTCTAGGTTTTTACGTTCACCTTCATATTTCTGTATCCTATTCTATCTCTTCAAGTCTCCCGCAAGAAAGACCAGAAATGAATATCTGGAAAAGTAGAGTTTAGTTTATATTCTTTTAATAAACTTTAAAAGAAATAAATCTTTAGAAAAGCTGAGTTCAGATTTTGATTCTTTTGTGAAAATCGGTAGCAATAACTTATCAAACATTGAACTATCAAACAGTAACATTAACAAACAGTAACAGTAACAAACAGTAACATAACATTACAAGCCCTAAGCTCGGGGAAAAATGCAAACACAGAATAAACAATTACTGCAACGATTGTAATGTTAAAGTAATAAAAATAATAATATTGTTACAAAATTAATAATAATAATAATAATAATAATAATGATAATAATAATAATAATAATAATAATAATAATAATAATAATAATAATAATAATAATAATAATAATAATAATAATAATAATAATAATAATAATAATAATAATAGAAGTACAATGCAATAATAATAATAATAATAATAATAATAATAATAATAATAATAATAATAATAATAATAATAATAATAATAATAATAATAAATAAAGAAATAAAGAAAAAGGAAAGAAAGAAAGAAACACTAGACAATAAATAATAAATTATTTAAAAATTCTGAAGTACAAGTAATACCTGAATGAAATATTGAAATGATTAAAATAATTAGAAAACAAAGATGCAAAATGAAGTAAAATTCTCTTCCTCTTAACCAATTTCGATAAGACCCCCCCCCCAACGAAAGTCTTGAAACTCTCCCCCCCTTTTTTTTCTTCTTTTTTTGTATAGCCAAATCGAACAGTATATTAAAATTATAAAAAAAATTAAATCCAAAATCTGATGAATGTAGTCGCAATCAAGGATAGTTTCCAAGTTTCCAAGTTTCCAGTATGGGATGTTTGTCAAAATCTTATAATAAAAAAACTCGACACTAAAATAATAAAAATAATAAATTATTTAATTATATTATATATATATTATATATATATATATATATATATATATATATATATATATATATATATATATATATATATATATATATATATATATATATATATATATATATATATATATATATATTATATATATAAAGCCAGCACAAGATGAAATATTTAATTTAATTTTCCAATCGAAGACGTTTCGATCCACCCTTGGGTCATCATCAGTTCAATATAAAGATGAAATAGCAGTAAATAAATTGTATTAATAATAAATATTGCACAATATTTATTTATTTTAATTCTATTTATTTATTTTAACAATAAACATATAACGTCGCACGGCAATTTACCTTTAAAGATGTTACATAAACAACATATGAACGCACGAATGAATGCACGTGTTTTCTTATGTTGTTGGTGCAACATCTTTTAAGGTAAATTGCCGTGAGACGTCATATGTTTATTGTGCAATATTTATTATTAATCATATAAATCAATATTTTATTATTAATAATATTCATTTATTTTTATTTTATCTTTATATTGAACTGATGATGACATAAGGGTGGATCGAAACTTCTTCGATTGTGAATTAAATTAATATTTCATCTTGTGCTGGCTTTATATTATATATATATATATATATATATATATATATATATATATATATATATATATATATATATATATATATATATATATATATATATATTATATATATATATATATATATATATATAATTATATATTATATATATATATATATATATATATATATATATATATATATATATATATATATATATATATATATATATATATATATATATATATATATATATATGCTAAAATGTATATGAACCTCTACTTACCTATGCTACGAAGGTGACCATGGAGCAACTAACCTCTGATCTTTCACCAATTTTTAAATGGGAAAAGAAAACATGGTTATTTTACATACTTCAAAAACTCTGTTCTTTCATATTCTAATCAATATAATCTTCCACACAACTAAAACACATAACTCAAACTTCATCTGTCTTTAATATTCTTAGTTTTCCTTTTTCTGTTAATATTTTAAGGAATGGTTTCCTTGCTTCTTCTTCTAAACAAGTTGTCTTGAGTTGTTTTCAAAATTCTGTCTCTCACCGTCCCATCTGTTCCTTTCTAAGTAACTATCCTGTAAATAACTTGAACTCAGTTGATTGTGTAGTATGTAGGGTACTTTTAATTTCAAATTCTCGTTCGTCTGTAGTCTCATATCATTCTTTAAGATCAGTAGTGTTTTATTTCATTTTTGTTTTGGTTTTTCAAAGTTAACCAATGAAATGTTTTTCATTGTTTCTGATTGTTGATCTTCTATTCTTGGGGGACTAAGGTGAGTTATTCAGAATTCCATGCTTGTATTAAGCCGTCTTGTTGTAAAATGTGGTTTACGATCTAAATTGTGCCCGTTGTTAAAGCCAATAAAACAATGCTTATCTTGTTATCAATGAAATAATTAAACCATGGGGAGAGGTGGAAAAATTGAATGGTGGTGTTGAGGACATAAGATTTAATTAGTCTGAAAGTTCAACAATTAAGGCCTTTAAGGAAAAGTATAGAAGTTGAGTCTAAAATAGAAGCAACAATTGATGGTCATAATTTCAGGGAGGAAATCATTAAAATTCGCTCTCTCAACTGCTTCTAATATTACGTGATTTCACACTACTTGAGGGGAAACTAAATCAAAGCAAAAACGAGAGGAAGAAAACCTTCATAATATGATAATTTCATACTATGAAAATTTGATACTATGATAACTTCATTCTATAACTATGATAACTTCATACTATATATTATAACTTGATACTATGATAACTTCATACTATAACTATGATATCTTCATACTATATATGATAGCTTAATACTATGAAAACTTCATTCCATAACTATGATAACTTCATACTATATATGATAACTTAATACTATGAAAACTTCATACTATAACTATGATAACTTGATACTATATATGATAATTTGATACTAAGATAACTTGATAACTTCATACTATGATAACTTCATACTATATATGATAACTTGATACTATGATAACTTCATACTATATATGATAACATGATACTATGATAACTTCATACTATATATGATAACTTCATACTATGATAACTTCATACTATATATGATAACATGATACTATGATAACTTGATACTATGATAATTCGACTTACGTAAAAAAAAATAATACTTTCCAAAAAACCAGAAGGAGAGAAATTAAGAATGAAACCAGAATATATATATATATATATATATATATATATATATATATATATATATATATATATATATATATATATATATATATATATATATATATATATATATATATATATATATATATATATATATATATATATATATATATATATATATATATATATGTGAGAATGTAGTAGGAGTGTGTGATTAGGTTAAATAGAAGTTCAATAAATCTTATGGATCAGACAGAGCCTCGGAATTCCCGTCTCTCTCTCTCTCTCTCTCTCTCTCTCTCTCTCTCTCTCTCTCTCTCTCTCTCTCTCTCTCTCACCTTTCACGTACGCTCAGAAAGAATGACCGCAGAAAGAGACTCGCTCTTTCTCTTTCCGTCTTTGCTGTTTTCTTAACGGGAAGAAGGGTCTTCTTGACCGGTGGACTGACAGGTAAACAAACCAACATACAGACGCATAGATAAAGACAATCTTAACACACACACACACACACATATATATATATATATATATATATATATATATATATATATATATATATATATATATATATATATATATATATATATATATATATATATATATATATATATATATATATATTATTTGTGGCTGTAATTTGAATTTTGTAATAAAGATTTGTAAAAGGTAGAGTATAGATGAGTGAAGAGTGAAAGAAGGAAGAAAAATGTAGAGGAGTAAAGAAGTAAAGTTGGGAAGAATGTAGAGAAGAGAGAGAGGAGAAGAGTATAGGGGAGTAGATGAATGAAAAGTGAATGAGAGAGAATGTAGAGAATGTAATGAATGCACTGAAAAGTGAATAGAATGAAGAAAGTGAATAGAATGAAGAAAGAAAGTGTAGTGTGTGGAGGAGTGGAAAGTATAAAAAAAATTATGAATGTAGAATAGGAAAAAGAAAGTGAAAATGAAGAATAAAAAAAAGAGAGAAATTTTTTTCAGTCAAAAACTGTCCCAAAGAAATCGTTGTGACAAATGATATAAATGGAATAAAAAAATTTCCTTGACGAAAAAGACATATTACATGTATAAAAGTAGCTACACCAGTTTTTTTTTTGTTCCTATTCGAAGGAGGGGAACTTTCAAGGAAGGTCCTTCCTTGGATCCTCATGACGGAACAAAACAAGAGCCTTCAAGCACTTCACTCAATCACTTTACCATTATAATAATTGAACAAATTTATGGTGATATTTTTCTACTTTGCCTCACCGTTTTGTTGGGACATTTTTATTTCTCATCCCAATAATTTTTGACAATTTTTGCTTTGTCCAAAAGAGTGAAGAATAAGGTCCGAATGAGAGGAAGGAAATACTCTTGTCAAAAACATTGCCAAAGTGGTTGTCAAAAGAATTCTGGCAAAGAATCTTCTCAAAGTAGGTTGTCAAAAGTGATTTTCTCAAAGAATATAGTCAAAGTAGGTTGTCAAAAGAGATTAAATTGAGACTAGGGGTTTTCGTTAGTGTCCATATATATATATATATATATATATATATATATATATATATATATATATATATATATATATATATATATATATATATATATATATATATATATATATATATATATATATATATATATATATATATATATATATATATATGTATATATATATATATATATATTCAGAATTACTTCACGCCACCCCAGTTGCTTGCTCTGTATAGGGGTGTTGTTCGTCCCTGCATGGAGTATGTTTCACACATCTGGGGTGGTTCCACTCATATTGCTCTCCTTGAGAAGGTGGAGTCTAGGGGTTTTCGTCTCATCAACTCTCCTGCTCTTACTAACTCTCTCCAATCCCTTTCTGACCATCGAACTGTTGCGTACTCTCTCTATACTATCGCTATTACAATGGAAACTGTTCTGAACTATCTCGTTTCATACCTCCTACATTGAGAAGAGCTCGTGCGACAGAACTTTCTACACAGTCTCATCCTTTCTCTGTCCAACTCTCAGACAATAGACTTAACCTCTATGATCAATCTTACATATACTCTACCGGTAAAGTCTGGAACACACTTCATTTATCTGCTTTTTCTTGCACACTTTCAAGTGCCTTTTGTCTGGACAACGTCGGCCTCTAATGACCACGATATTACTTTCCAACTCCGGTGGAAATTGGTAGGCACACGGTCTTTGTCCACCGGAGGATATATATATATATATATATATATATATATATATATATATATATATATATATATATATATATATATATATATATATATATATATATATATATATATATATATATATATAGTGTTTATTCTTTTATTTGTGAGTGTGAATCGGCCATTGCATAAAATCAATTTATTAACCATAGAAGCGAATGTCAACAGTAAAACTCCGTCACATATTTGACTTTCGATTTGACGCCGTCGTTATAAAGACTCTCCAAAAAAAAGGAAGAATATATCAAAGAGATGCCTCACAACCATCGTCGACATATTTTTTATTTTTTTTATTTCATGAGATGGGCAATTTTTTTTTTTTTTTTTTTTTTTTTTTTTTTTTTTTTTTTTTTTTTTTTTTTGTCCGAAATCTGAAATTAGGATTTATTCAAATTTCAGAAAAATAAGACTTGATATTGGTAGAATAGAGGTCTTCCGAAAACACAATTATTAAAATGTTGAAATCTGTTATAGGTAATAAAATGTCTCTCTCTCTCTCTCTCTCTCTCTCTCTCTCTCTCTATATATATATATATATATATATATATATATATATATATATATATATATATATATATATATATATATATATATATATATATATATATATATATATATATATATATATATATATATATATATATATATATATATATATATATATATATATATATATATATATATATATATATATATATATATATATATATATATATATATATATATATATATATATATATATATATATATATATATATATATATATAATAATAAAAAAAAAAAAAAAAAAAAATATGTATTATATATATATATATATATATATATATATATATATATATATATATATATATATATATATATATATATATATATATATATATATATATATATATATATATATATAAATGAGATGACCAAGCAGCTTAAGGAAATTGGGAAAACAGTGTCTTTGTTCAAATCATTTTCCTTTCTAGGTTAGCCCAATATAAATATAAATTTAAGGAAATTGATTTTTAATATGCTTATTGAAATATTAAGATTAATATTACTTTTAATTGCATTAATATTCTCTAATTATTTTGAACAAATTAATTTAAAACTTTTAATACCTGTTTCAAATGTAATTGAAGCTTATTGATTATGTATTGTTCACATAAACCATATGAGTAATAAATATAGATACTGTAACTATTCAAAAATATAAATATTGCAATATTTTAATTCGTATTATGTAAGGTGAATAATATTTATTCTAAATTATTAAGTAATATAATTTTCTACTCATATTCCTTATTAATTTTAATCTTACCCACCTCAGGGAAGGGGTTGAGAACCTCTCACAAAAAGAACATTATGATACATGAACATTTACAGTAAGTAAATTTGTTTTTTTAAAAAAAAAAAAAAAAGACAGGAGCAGAATATTATAAAAAGGGAGAATTGACAGATACGCATTGACAGTTGTGAAAAAACTCTTTATATAAATATTATAATATAAAAAAGAAATAAAAAGGAATAGAAAACTATCGAAACTGAGCATCACTTCTCTGTAAATGAAAACCCACTTTTCAAGTAATGTAATTTTATATCAATTTGTTGACTTTAAAAATATTTTCCAAGAGATAAAAAAAAAAAAAAAAAAAAAAAAAATTTCGAAATTTTATTTCTAAAAAAATATTGGTCATAACACTCACACTCACACACCTACACACACACACACCTACACAAACATCAGCTTATTTTACCGATGAACTTCGGTTAAGCCATTCAACCCTTTTTTCAATAACATTTCTAAATTTAACTTTTCAATAAAAGTTTCGATTTTACAATGATGAAAATTGGTAAAATTTGCATAAATTCGTTTTTCTTATTTAGGTTATCAATAATAATGTTGCTGTTAGTGCATCAATCAGTTTACTCTGCAAACTTGCCATATTTATATATATATATATATATATATATATATATATATATATATATATATATATATATATATATATATATATATATATATATATATATATATATATATATATATATATATATATATATATATATATATATATATATTCACCTCTGGTGAGCAAAGGCCAGAGACCTACTAAAAATTTTAGACCAGAGTTAGGGAGAAAATTAAAGCCAAATTAAAATTAAAGGTCAAATTAAAGGCCGACACGTCCCCTATACAAGACGTTTAAAGGTGTGTAAGTCTTAGGAAGTTTGGAAAAATAGATGAAAAGAAGTGTGTTCCAGACTTTACCAGTGATATATATATATATATATATATATATATATATATATATATATATATATATATATATATATATATATATATATATATATATATATATATATATATATATATATATATATATATATATATATATATATATATATATTATATATATATATATATATATATATATATATATATATATATATATATATATATATATATATATATCTATCTATCTATCTATCTATCTATCTATCTATCTATATATGTATGTATGTATGTATGTATGCATGTATGTATGTATGTATATATCTATTTATCTATCTATCTATCTATCTATCTATCTATCTATCTATCTATCTATCTATCTATCTATCTATCTATATATATATATATATATATATATATATATATATATATATATATATATATATATATATATATATATATATATATATATATATATATATATATATATATATATATATGATGTTTAAGTATTTACATATGGAAGTAGTACATAGTTAATATATTAGAAACTCGTGATCAATAAAGAAACTTTTGCGTAGCCTTTAAAGTATGTAAAGTCAATCCTTCAAAAAAAGCATCACGAGTGACGACGGCATCATGGAGAAGGATGCCTCGCTGACTGACAGATGCCACGACGGATGCCCCAACTGGAAGCAATTTTAGCTCTTTTGGGCATTTTGTATGCAAATTAGTTTTTTTTCTTTTTTTTTATTACTTAAATATATATAATGTGCAGCACAATGGATTGTTTATTATTATTATTATTATTATTATTATTATTATTATTATTATTATTATTATTATTATTATTATTATTATTATTATTATTATTATTATTATTATTTTTAATATTTTATTATTATTATTATTATTATTATTATATTATTATTATTATTATTATTATTATTATTATTATTATTATTATTATTATTATTATTATTATTATTATTATTATTATTATTATTATTATTATTATTATTATTATTATTATTATTATTATTATTATTATTATTATTATTATTATTATTATTATTATTATTTATTATTATTATTATTATTTTATTATTATTATTATTATTATTATTATTATTATTATTATTATTATTATTATTATTATTATTATTATTATTATTATTATTATTATTATTATTATTATTATTATTATTATTATTATTATTATTATTATTATTATTATTATTATTATTATTATTATTATTATTATTATTATTATTATATTATTATTATTATTATTATTATTATTATTATTATTATTATTATTATTATTATTATTATTATTATTATTATTATTATTATTATTATTATTATTATTAAGGGGTGGAGGAGCAGTGTGAGGCGGAGAAGGTTAAATGGGAAAAATTGGAGGATGTTTTGGAGAGTATGAAAAACAATAAATCTCCGGGCGAAGATCATAAAATAAAAAAAAAAAAATAAAAAAAAAAAAAAAAAAAAATAAAAAAAAAAAAAAAAATAGAACTAATAAAAAAGGGAGGAGAAAGGATACGAATATATTATTATTTATATGTAAAGTTTTTTAGTTAGTTGGGATTCAGTTTCAACGCTGAACTCTTCTATTATTCGTAGATGCCTTGGGTGGTGTTCATGTGAAGTATTTCCAATAATTAATAAATGATTTTTCTTTTTTCACCTCAAAGCGTCATTCAAAACATCTCTTCAGTCATTCGTAAATCCTAATTAGCAAGAACCAACCCACGTCATCTGTTTTCCCTCGCAAATAAACTCTTGTTTAGATTTCTCTACTTCCTTGCATGCTTTGTTTATGTTCACATTGTAGGTAAGTAAACCCGGGTTATTCATTTATTAAAACATGAATTAAATTTTATTTTCCACCATATTCCATCATACTCTCTACCAATGACTCCCACCAAGGAAGATTCATATTCAGACGTTTCTGAAATTTCGGTGACTTTAACTGGCCTGACTTGAGGTTGTACTTTTCTGATTTTCCTTGGAATGATTACTGTTTCCGTGGGAGGGGTCCCTCAGAGTGTACAGAGCGCATAACCGAGGTGATTCTCTCTGGCATGGGGGCATACATTCCATATTTTTTCCCTTCTACTAAACCTAACAAACCTTGGTTTAACTCTGCTTGTTCTCGCGCTATCAGCCGCAGGGATGCTTCCTTCAGGAATTACCGTCGTCTTCAAACTCCAGAAACTCACGCAACTTATATTTTATCCCAGAATCGTGCAAAATTTATCCTTCGCAACACTAAAAACTTTTTTTCTCTGTAGAAAATGCAACAATCTTTCTGGTTCCTCTTCTTCGCGTTCTTTCTGGCATGTCAACTCTAACTTTGCTTCTTCCTCTTTCACTCCGCTAGTATCTTCTGATGGCACAACTGCAGTTTTGCCTTCTTCAAAAGCTAAAGAACTCTTCGTTCAAACTTTTGCCTCTAACTTAAATTTAAATGGTTCCGGAGATATTCCTCATTTTTGCCTAAAATTGTAATTTCTTCTAACGATGTCATTTCTGCTCTCTCTAAGCTTAACACTAAGAAGGAGTACGGTCCTGACGGTATCCCTCCTGTGGTTCTCAAAACTTGTGCTTCCTAGCTTGCACCGTGCCTTGGTAAACTATTTCGTCTATGTCTTTCTATACTTCAACCTTCCCTTGTTGCCGGCAACGTGCACTCATTCAGCATGGGCTGAAAATGGTTACTCATCTCAACCCCCTAACTACCGTCCAATTTCTTTAACCTCCGTTCTTTCTAAAGTTTTCGAATCTATCTTAACAGGAAGATTTGGAAACATCTCAATTCTTCTAATCTTATCTCTGATCGCCAGTACGGCTTTCGTAAGAAACGCTCTACTGGTGATCTTCTTTCCCTTCTCTCTGACTCTTGGTCCTCCGCTCTTCGGCGTTACGGTGAATCTTTTGCAGTCGCGCTGGACATATCGAAAACTTTCGATAGAGTCTGGCACAAAGCTTTGATTTCTAAAGAGAAAAGATGTATATGACTGTGTAGAACAAAGTCGTGTCATACGAACCCATCTCAATGGAGGAAGTATCCGTTGTAAAGCGACAGTATGGAGAGAGTGACGCAACAATTCGACGAGCTGAAATATATATATATATATATATATATATATATATATATATATATATATATATATATATATATATATATATATATATATATATATATATATATATATATATATATATATATGAAATACGAAGTGTTCTTAAAAAGCTTTCTAAATAAATTAGAGGTTCCATTTTTACCAAAGAGGATATAAGAGAAAGAAGGATGAGATAAGACGAAAAGAAAGAAAAATGAGATAAGACGAAGAGAAAGAAGAAAGCGATAAGACGAAGAACTTCCTTATATATTCGATTCGAGAAGAAGAAAAATGCTTAAGTGACTTCTTATCATTTCTCAGTTACGGAAATGATATGGTGAATACTAATATATATATATATATATATATATATATATATATATATATATATATATATATATATATATATATATATATATATATATATATATATATATATATATATATATAATTTATTAATAACTGCTAGTGATGTTATAGTTTCGAGGAATCGAACTCGGGCCCCAAAAGATGGAAGTCCGTTGTGTTGACCACTACTCCACCGATGGTTCAAAAGGAAATAATCCAGAACTTCTACTGACTTCTAGGCAAGATATGTCAATAGAAGTTCTGGATTATTTCCTTTTGAACCATCGGTGGAGTAGTGGTCAACACAACGGACTTCCATCTTTTGGGGCCCGGGTTCGATTCCTCGAATTTATAACATCACTAGCAGTTAATAAAATTATAAATAATGATTCCACGGTTTATTTATCATAGTGGTTATCAATATTATTATTATTATTATATATATATATATATATATATATATATATATATATATATATATATATATATATATATATATATATATATATATATATATATATATATATATATATATATATATATATATATATATATAATATATTATTGAGAGATAATGAAATAGACTGAGTGAAAAGGTACGTCATGTGACCCCAAGTTCTACTCAAAGGACGATGGGAATAGAGTGTTAAGAAGGGTAATATCTATTTTTATATCGTAGGTATAAGTTGAGTTATGCAACAGTTTAATATGTTCTGAGTGATTTAATAGTCAGCGAGAGCAGGATAGTTAGTGAAGCGAAAAACTCTAGACTCCACTCTTTCCAAATGGGTTGTATGAAAGGAGCGACTCGCAACGCTTGATTTATACTCCTTATAAAGGAGAATAACATTCCTATAAAGGTTAAGCAATTACGATAGTGGAAGGAATTTCCGAATTCCTCTCAGAAATTCAGCATCTTTTTATTATGTTGAAATTCTGAGTGGACTTCGGAGTGCTCTCTTCAGGAAAGATCTCTACAGGAAAGGAAATTCGGGTAATGGAATAATACTAAGGAAGAAGAAAGGCTTGAATTTGTGTTTTCGGAGAAAAAATTCTATTTGTGTTCGTAGTTATGTTGAGTAGATAATGAAACATCTGTTTACATGGTATTGATAACGACTAAATTAGAAACAGGAGAAAAATCAGCGAACAGTTGTTACAAGGATACCATCTTATTAATTGGCATTAGTGGTTGGATGAACTGCTTTTCAAAATGAAAAAGAAAATGATTGAGAGGAATCATCGTCATATGTGTAGATAGGTGAAGTGTTTAGGTGAAGTGTCATAATAGAATACTATAGATGAAAAGCAGAAAAATGAAGTTGATAGAACAGAACAATAATTAACACCTCTTTTGATAGATTTAGAAAATAAAACGTGACTATCTACAACAGTTACCTTAAAGCAATGGGGAAAGGAAAACAAATAGAGAAAGACAGATTTCGAGATAGAGAAATTTGAAAATTAAAATTTTGTAAAAGGACTCTATTTAAAGCTTTTCATACGTCTGATGACACAACAATAGCTTCATCGGGATACCAAATATCAGAGTACCAATAGTCAGAGAGAAGGAAAATAATATCAGAACGAAGATCCTAGGTGTGAAATAAGATTAGAAAATTTAAGATGTTCAAGAATCTTCATTTTAAGGATAGATCCGGGAATTTTGAAAATATCAGAGAAAAAAGCAATTGGAATATAATTAATGTGTTGAGAGGGGCTGTCCTCGTTTTAAACGCAGGTTAAACGAGCACATCTCTTCTGCAGAAGGGATGTGTCAAAATTGATAAGCAGAGACGAAACAGTTTACCATGAAAGGATGAAAGCTCAGAAAGATAAATTTTAGGAACCTCAAGAGAGAAACAGTCACGACCATCCATCTGCTTTATAATAAAGAGAGTTCTTTTAATTAAAGGCAAAAGTTTGAGTAAAGATTTCGACTTGAATTGGTGAGAGGATAATGGTTTCATCTGAAGATGAACAACAACAACAACAAAAGTCAGAAAAATCGGTGAGAGAAACAGAAGGAAATTTAATTGTCTTTTCTACCAAGGAAAAAAGGCTTTTAGTGTCATGGAGAAATTTTTTTTGTTCCTTTCGGGGTGAAAATAACAATAAATATTGTACAAGTTTTTAAATTAGCTATCAAAAATTTCTGAAGGTAGCGTTCCTACTTCGTGAAGCATAAGAAAAGCCGGGTATATATATATATATATATATATATATATATATATATATATATATATATATATATATATATATATATATATATATATATATATATATATATATATATATATATATATATATATATATATATATATATATATATATATATATATATATATATATATATATATATATATATATATAATATATATATATATATATATATATATATATATATATATATATATAAGAAAGATTAAGAATAAAAAGTTGTAGATGATTTAATAATACATTGAGAACGTTTCAGGTTTAATAAAACTCATCTTCAAAAATAATGATCAAAACTAAAGTAAAATGTTTTAGCTTAAATATTTAACGGTTAAAAATTAAAAACTTAAAATTATAATTAACTACGAAAATAATGACAATAAGAATAATTATAAATGATTACAGTAATAAAAATCAAATCAAATCAAAATCAAAAAAGTTTATTCAGGTAAAATGTAAAAAATTACAATACTCTACAAAATATGAATAAAAATATATATTTTTAACATTTTTTGTTTTCTTTTAACTCAAAAGGGATTCTGAGGTGACAAATTCATCCTATAATAATAATAATAATAATAATAATAATAATAATAATAATAATAATAATAATAATAATAATAATAATAATAATAATAATAACAATAATAATTAAATGACAGTAATGATAATTAAAAATAATAATAATAATGAATAATAATAACAATAACAAGTTCAATATTAATAAAAATAATAATAATAATAATAATAATAATAATAATAATAATAATAATAATAATAATAATAATAATAAATAATAATATAATTATAAAAAATAAAATGAAAAAATAAAAAAAAAAAAAAAAAAATAAAAAAATGATAATAATAATAATAATAAATAATAATAACAATAACAAGTTCAATATTAATAAAAATAATAATAATAATAATAATAGTAGTAGTAACAATAATAATAATAATAATAATAATAATAATAATAATAATAATAATAATAATAATAATAATAATAATAATAATAATAATAATAATAATAATAATAATAATAATTATAATAATAATTATAATAAAAGATACATCAGTGAAAAATTAAAGTCTGTGGGTAAAATCTTTATAAGTGACGATATCACAGTGTTAAATAAAATAAAAATAAAATAAAAATAGTCAAAATATAAAATATTAGTTGGATGTGTATAAATATAAAAGGTAAAAAAAAAAAAAAAAAATTTATTTGATTGTGAAAGTGTTGGTTGGTTGTGTACGTAAAAATAAAAAATAAAAATTATCAGTTGGATGTGTAAGTTAGATAAACAAATTTTTAAGATAAAAATGATAATATATTTGATTTTAAACTTCAGTTGCATTATTTGACTTTTTATTTTTTTTTATTTTTTTCGGTTTCGAAATTTTATTTAATGATTTTCCGCATTTGGAATGAGGATGATTTTCGTAATGTTCCTGAACCTCCTTCAGACTATTCCGAAGATCTACATCTGTATGAAAAGGTTCAAAACTATAAGCAATTCATTCTTAAGATTCCATGTTTGTCTGTTTGTATAACATCATTTTAGTGTTATCAGTGGTGAAAGCTTGTCCCACTGGCAAAGTAAACCCCTTCTTAAGGAATATAAAACACAGGGAACTAGCAAACAGAAACTATTTGGCTAAGAAACAACGATCTTCTAGACAACTCTAATAAATAAAAAAAAGAAGAAAATAACAGTAATAATAATAATCATAATAATCATAATCTTTGCTGACAAGGGGGAGAACACACCCTGAGAGTTTGAAACTTATAGTCTTTCATTAATAATCATTGCATCGATAACCTTGATCTTCCTGAAGAACACCATGTGTTCAGGAGGACGTATGGAAGGTAATGCTAGCCCCACAGACGGAGTGAAAACTTTTCATGAAATTTTTAAACCAAGAGACTAGCAATATAAACCAATAAGTTGAGACACAATAAACTTCTAGAGCAATCTAGATGAAAGAATTTTGAACCCAACTGGAAGAAGATGCAAGTCCGGCTTACAAAGTTGAACACTTCTTCACTATAATAAGAATATATATATATATATATATATATATATATATATATATATATATATATATATATATATATATATATATATATTATATATATATATATATATATATATATATATATATATATATATATATATATATATATATATATATATATATATATATATATATATATATATATATATATATTATATATATATATATATATATATATATATATATATATATATATATATATATATATATATATATATATATATATATATATATATATATATATATATATATATATATATATATATATATATATATATATATATATATATATATATATATATATATATATATGCTGCAAAAATTGTCCTAACGAATCGTTGGGAAAAGTGGCAAAAATTTCACAGAAAATTTTTCAAATAGAGAAAAGACATGTTAAGCATAAGAAAGTCGCTTCACCTATTTATTTTCTAATAAGAAAATACCCGAATAAAATTTGTTGTGACGTTTTTGTAACTTGTCCCAACGATTCGTTAGGACAATTTTTGCAGAGTGTGTATGATTTAAGTAAGAATGTAGAACAAGTGCTAAAATATATTAACAATATTCAAATGTTAAAATTAATAATTCTTTTCTTTTCCTTTTGACTCTTTGCTCCTTTCTTCTTTCTTTCTTCTACCTTTCTTATTCTTTCTTTTTTCTCTTTATTTTTTAATTTTTATCCGTTACTCTCTCTCTCTCTACTCTTTCTATTCTCTTTTTTGTCCTTATCCTCCTCCTCCTCCTCTTCTCTCTCTCTCTACTCTCCCTTTTCCACTCTTTCTATTCTCTTTTTTGTCCTTATCCTCCTCTTCTCTTCTTCTTCTTCTCTCTCTCTCTCTCTCTCTCTCTCTCCCTACTTCCCTTCTCCACTCTTTCTATTCTCTCTTTTGTCCTCCTCCTCTCTCTTTCTCTCTCTCTCTCTCTCTCTCTCCCCTCTTTCTATTCTCTCTTTTGTCCTTATTCTCTTCCACCTCCTCTTCTCTCTCTCTCTCTCTCTCTCTCTCTCTCTCTCTCTCTCTCTCTCTCTCTCTCTCTCTCTCTCTCTCTCTCTCTCTCTCTTCCACACTTTCAACCACTCTCTTTAGTCTTAATATTTTAAAAATTTCCTGAAATGCAAATTTAAATTTACCCAATTTTCCTCATTCAGAATACGCACATAAATAACAGATTTCATTTATAACAAAAATAAGTGTAAAAATGTTATTTTAACAGAGATGGTCTTCTTGGGGTGAAGTTTTTCGTCCACTGAGCCCATGTAACTTCATACACAATTAGTTGGATGCATTCCATACATAATATTTTTAAACTGAATTAAATAAATATCTAAAAATTAATAATTTTTTTTTAAAAAGACACAAATTAAACTAAATTAAAATTTTAATAATAATAAAATAATAAT
>SEYY01000935.1:286096-296096 GCA_009176605.1 Armadillidium nasatum
TACTTTTTTTGGAACCATTATACTTTTTTTTTCTTTCGAAAATTATTTCCTTCATTTATAGTCCAAACTATTCCCAAATCTATTTCTAGATGAGTGTAAAATAAATTTTCCTCCAATCTCAATCTCTTAACGTCTAGCTCATCCTCTTCAATCTTTCGTTCCTCTCTCTCTCTCTCTCTCTCTCTCTCTCTCTCTCTCTCTCTCTCTCTCTCTCTCTCTCTCTCTCTCTCTCTCTCTCTCTCTCTTTCTCTCTCTCGCTCTCTAGCACTTCCATGATCTTTCTTTTAGGACTATTGATTTTTTATTCTGCAAGTTCGTTTAAATTCCAGTTCCAATAGATATAGTTTCTCAGTAAATTCAGTCTCTATAGAACTGTTTCCTCTGCAAATTGTAAGGCGCTGACCTCTCACAAACTTTCAAAAGAGATTAGGATGCTCCATTACCTGATGCCTCCTTCTCTCTTACCACACTACCTATGCACATATTAAATATACATGGAGAGATCACAAATCATTGGCTCAATCTCACTGGTGCATCAAAAATTCTTCTCTTCTTTTCTTTCTTGCAAAATCATGTCATACACCTATTCCACTACATTCAACATACTTATTCATCCATGGCTTAGGTGTTTCATTTCATCACATTGGTTATACTTTACCTTTATATATATATATATATATATATATTATATATATATATATATATATATATATATATATATATATATATATATATATATATATATATATATATATATATATATATAATATATATATATATATATATATATATTATTTTTCTTGCAGAGTCTGGATTTTTTGAATATTTGTTGACACTATTTATGGAAGAGAAAATATGTACTGTCTATGATTGGAGTTAAGTTTAACAGGTTGACGATGAATATTAGTACAACTGAACTTATTCTATTCGCTGCATAATCTAATTTGTTGACAATGACCTTGGAGATGCTGTAGATAAAATCTGGAGTACTGTAATCAAGTTAACCATGCAATAAAACCCTACAACCGGTTTCTATTGCACGTCGCGTAAGGAAGTACTTGCACCTTAAAACGGCAAAAACAATGTATTATGCCTTGGTTTAATCTTCATTGTTCTACAGTATTGAGACGGGTGTGAGTGTGAGGGAAGAGGGGGGGGGGTTGTCTGGTGTCATCCCTTAGGAAAGACCAAATTCAAATAATTCAAAACAAGTTATTCAAAAATTTGTTTAGAAAATATTTTCCTCCTTCACATCTCAAAAAATTAACAAAAAATACCATTTATGGAAGAGCCACAGAAATCTGTACGTTGAGAGTAACAGAAATTATTTATTAAACCCTAAACTGTGGTTATTTTCTAGAAATTGGACCATTTTTGTGTAATTTTGATTCTACTAACTATTCTATTTATCTATCTACCCGAGGGTAGATGACATGAGGTTGAACTTTTTGTATGTCGGACTTGCAGTTTGGAATTCTCTGCCATTGGCAGTGCGAGAGGCTCCAGATGTAGTGAGATACAAAAATTATCTAAAAAATTATTTATTGGGACAATATTAAAGGTTGTTAGATGAATACTTTTGGTTGCTGGTGGAATTTTATTACTCCAAGGGTTTTCTTCTAGTGATTAAACTTCGTTTAGCTATTTTGATATTATATGAATGTATACATTTGCTTCATAGCCGATGTAGGTCTTTTATAAAAAGTTTATGTAATTACCAGATATTTAAAATAAATCTATCTATCTATCTATCTATCTTTCTATCTATCTATCTGTCTATCTATCTATCTATCTATCTATCTATCTATCTATCTATCTATCTATCTATCTATCTATCTATCTATCTATCTATCTATCTATCTATCTATCTATCTATCTATCTATCTACTATCTATCTATCTATCTATCTATCTATCTATCTATCTATCTATCTATCTATCTATCTATCTATCTATCTATCTATCTATCTATCTATCTATCTATCTATCTATCTATCTAGAGACGAACAATATGAATAATTGTAGACTTGTTATGACGACTTCTAAATTTTTAAAGATATTTGAATGTTGTATGTTAAATAGCATAGAGGATTATGTTATCAATAATGGTAAACAGTATGGTTTCAGAGTAAAGTACTCTACAACAACTGCGGCTGTTACCTTAAAAGAAACAATTTCACGATACATAAATAAAGGTTCTATGGTCCATTCATCTTTTTCAGATTTGACTAAAGTTTTTGAAAAAGTAAATCATAAGATCCTGTTTAAGAAGTTGAACGATGTTAATGTTTCCAATTTTATTTTTTTTAATATTGAATATATAATATATATAATAATAATAATAATAATCAATAATAATAAATCAATATAATATAATATATAAATAATAATAATATCAATAATAATCAATAATAATATATATAATAATAATAATAATAATAATAATAATTAATAATATAATCAATAATAATATATAATCAATAATAATCAATAATAATATATAAAATATTTCAATAATAATATATAATAATATAATTAATAATATAAAATTAAATAAAAAAAAAAAAAAAAAAAAATTTTTTTTTTTTTTTTTTTTTTGAATCTTGGAAGATTAGAAATGGAGTGAGACAAGGAGGTATACTATCTAATCTTCTTTTTTATTTATATATGAATCAATTTATAGAGGAAATTTCAGATTGTAATGTGGAAAAAAAAAATTTGGCTTTTATATTTCCAATATTATTATTATGTATGCAAACTTATTATTATTATGTATGCCGTGTACCGTGGCTCAAACGGTAGGGTGATTGACTCACGTGCTTGAGGTTGCCTGTTTGATTCCACTTCGGGATCATAGGTATATACTACCTAGAAAAGCTCCTCTCCTAGAATAGGACAAATATCCGTGAGATGTAATTTAAAAAAAAAACAAAAACTTTTGTTCTATTATCTAGATCAAAAAAGGTATTACAAATTTTATTCAATTATGATGAAAGAAGATCTTTTCGAACATCTGTTTGAAGATCAATTATAATAAAAGTCAAACAATGGATTTTTTTTTTTTGTAAAAAGATTACACTATGAAAGAAGATGAATTTGTACCGTCTGACGGTACACTAGAAATTATTAATGAAACAAAATATTTATGTTTTATTAGAAACAGGCATTTAGAAGAGAAATCAGATATTCAGAGGACAAGAGATTTTTTTTTTGTGTGTGTGTGTGTGTAAATTTAGCGTAATTTTAAGATGTTATTCATTAAGCTAAGATAATTTGTAGTACTTGGGTAAATCTTATTGTACACCTTTCTATGGAGAAGATTTGTGGACAAATTTTTGGAATAGCAAACAAATTCTAATCTGTTTGCTATAGGTTATCATAAAGCTATTAAAAATATATGTTAATATATCGAATAGAACAAGTAATCATGAAATATGTAATCAAAAAGTGTTTTTAAGTTTAGACATGAAAATTATCATAAGACATATATAGCTTTTATGTTACTCTTAAAGCCCTGCATATTTTTTTGAAAAGATTTAATCTAATTTGAAAAAAGTTAATCCGAGTTCCTTAAAAGGATATATAATTAGAGATATTGGATATAATTTTTAATCAGAACTACAGAATTTCGGATGTTTTTCAAAATGATTTAGACGGTTTAAAAGTTGCAATATTTTTTTTGTTCAAATCAGAGAGGATTCGCTAAGATAAATTGTATCCATGATCAGTTATATAGAATGTGTTTATTTTTGTAATTTATTTTTTATTGTTTTATGCATTTTTAAAAAAAAAAAAAAAAAAAAAAAAAAAAAATAAAAAATAAAACTTTCTGTCTATCTATCTATCTATCCTTATTTTAATTATTATTATCATTATTATTTTATTATTATTATTATTATTATTATTATTATTATTATTATTATTATTATTATTATTATTATTATTATTATTATTATTATTATTATTATTATTATTATTATTATTATTATTATTATTATTATTATTATTATTATTATTATTATTATTATTATTATTATTATTATTATTGTCACTACTGGAGCTGAAGTTTGAGTTGTTTCGATTTAAATTATGCAAGCGAAAGAACCTCTTTTTAAACTTTGAAATAACTTGTGACAAAAAAAAAAAAAAATAAAATAATAATAATAATAATAATAATAATAATAATAATAATAATGAAAATAAAATAAAATAAAATAATATAAATAATAAATATATTATATATTATATATATATATATAATAAATAATATAATATATATAATATATATATATATATATATATATTATATATATATATATATATATATATATATATATATATATATATATATATATATATATATATATATATATATATATATATATATATATATATATATATATATATATATATATATATATATATATATAATATATATATATATATATATATATATATATATATATATATATATATATATATATATATATATATATATATATATATATATATATATATATATATATATATATATATATATATATATATATATATATATATATATATATATATATATATATATATATATATATATATATATATATATATATATATATATATATATATATATATATATATATATATATATATATATATATATATATATATATATATATATATATATATATATATATATATATATATATATATATATATATATATATATAATAATAATAATAATAATAATAATAATAATAATAATAATAATAATAATAAAATTAGTTTTTCGTTCCTATTTGTGAAGAACATAAAGCAGAATAATATCTTCATTTTCTTCCAATCCCAAAAACACAAATCGTAAAACTAATAAATAAGTAATTGTCTGAAATGCCAAAGAATTTTTGACATTTTTGGGTAAACAAAATATATCTCAAATGTCTCTTTTCATCTTTGATCTAGAAATAGAAAGATAAAAAGATAGAAAGATAAATAGATAAATAGATAGGTAGACAGATAGATACATACATACTTTAATACATACATGCATACACACATACATACATACATACATACATACATACATACATACATACATACATACATACATACATACATACATACATACATACATACATACATGCATACATACATACATAGATCAATAGATAGATAAACAGATACATAGATAGATACATAGATAAATAGATAAATAAATAGATACATAGATAAATAAATAGATACATAGATAGATACAGAGATTGATAAACCTTAATCCTTTATTTCGTAAAATAAAATACGTAATCCAATAAATGGAAAGATAGTCAGATAGATAGTTGGATAAATATATAGATAGACAGATCTGGTACATAGGGTGCCATATCTTGAGATTACTTCAGTGGATACACAAATGTCTTAATTTAAACAACAAGAACAACCATCGTTCATCCTCATGCTCTTTACTATGTTTGGTGATGTTGAAAATTCCTAACCCAAACTTTGGCACCTGGGTATCAGGATTTCAGCAAATCTTATATGCTTTACGTAATTAGATAGAATAATGTAGTTAGATTCATTATTTAGAATAATGTAGTTAGATTCCGTATTTAGAATAATGTAGTTAGATTTATTATTTAGAATAATATAGTTAGATTCATTATTTAGAATAATGTAGTTAGATTCAATTATTAAGAATAATGTAGTTAGATTCATTATTTAGAATAATGTAGTTAGATTCATTATTTAGAATAATGCAGTTAGATTCAATATTTAGAATAATGTAGTTAGATTCAGTATTTAGAATAATGTAGTTAGATTCAGTATTTAGAATAATGTAGCTAAATTCTTTATTTTGATTAATGTAATTAGATTCATTATTAGAATAAAATATTTATGTTCAGTATTTAGAATGATGTAGCTATTCATTATTTAGAATAATGTAGTTAGGTTCATTATTTATAATAATGTAGTTAATGTAGTTAGATTCAGCATTTAGAATAATGTAGTTAGACTCAGTATTTAAAATAATGCAGTTAGATTCATTATTTAAAATAATGTAGTTAGATTCAGCATTTAGAATAATGTAGTTAGATTCAGTATTTTCTTAGTATTACATAACCTTGTTATAAATGAAGCTTAAATTTGATTCATGTTATTCAAGCCTTATTATTTTAAAAGTAAACTTTGTGAATCTTCGTAAAAGACATTTATCTAATTTGAAATTATAATCAGGTACACATAAAGAGGAGTAAACCGAGGTGACAAGTGAGCCGAAGTGACAGATAAACCGAGGTGACACATAAACCGAGGTGACACATAAACCGAGGTGACAGATAAACCGAGGTTACAGACAAACTGAAGTGACAGATAAACCGAGGTGACAGATAAACCGAGGTTACCGACAAACTGAAGTGAAAGATAAACCGAGGTGACAGATAAACCGAGGTGACACATAAACCGAGGTGACATATAAACCGAGGTGACAGATAAACCGAGGTGATAGATAAACCGATATAAAGTTAAACCGAGGTGACAGATAAACCGAGGTGACACATAAACCGAGGTGACACATAAACCGAGGTGACACATAAACCGAGGTGACAGATAAACCGAGGTTACAGACAAACTGAAGTGACAGATAAACCGAGGTGACAGATAAACCGAAGTTACAGACAAACTGAAGTGAAAGATAAACCGAGGTGAAAGATAAACCGAGGTGACACATAAACCGAGGTGACACATAAACCGAGGTGATAGATAAACCGATATAAAGTTAAACCGAGGTGACACATAAACCGAGGTCACAGATAAAAATTTGAAGAATTATCGAGATATTAAATAAGAATACAAATTTTACTTAAATTAACTGAATGGTTTGCTAAAAAAATTTTCTAGTTAACTTTAAGCTTTCCTAAAAAGAAGCTGCTATTGTTTCTTTTAATTATATACATCTTTTTTTTTGAAGAATAATTCCTCTATATGATTTTTGGCTCCTTCCTCAGGCAAAAAACAACAACAACAACATCAGTCCCACCTTCTCTTGTGACGTTATCTTAAATTTAAAGAAGGAAACATTGTAATACGAATAGTGACATTTATATTCTTATTAGTACAAAAGAAACCTGTTTACTGTATATATATATATATATATATATATATATATTATATCTATATATATATATATATATATATATATATATATATATATATATATATATATATATATATATATATATATATATATATATATATATATATATATATATATATATATATATATATATCTATATTATATATATATATATATATATATATATATATATATATATATATATATATATAATATATATATATATATATATATATATATATATATATATATATATATATATATATATATATATATATATATATATATATATATATATATATATATATATATATATATATTAGAGAGAGAGATAGAGAAAGAGAGAGAGGGAGGGAGAAGTAATAAATCATTATTTAAGTAAATCAATATCAAATAAAATATAAATAAATGGTCTTATGAATAAACAATTTAGTTTTTTTTTTTTTTTTTTTTTTTTTTTTTTTTTTTAAGTGATCAATTCCTCTTTTTTTTTTTTTTTTTTAAATGAGAGGCTTTTAGCATAATCATCACAACATAAATATTAAGCACAATCTCTACGCTTTAAAATTAAGTCAAAAAAACCCGTACTTAAGACCTTGTTGCAAAACTGCTTTATATTCAGTGGAGTCGAGAACGAGGTGAGACTGATAGATTGGGATGCTCCTCCTCAACAGACAAACACACATAGACAGACAAACACAAAGATACACACACACGGACACACAGATATTAACAAAAACACACACAGATATAAACGCAGGCACACAGAGACAAAAACATAGATATAAATATGCATACAGAAACACAGAGATGAAATACAGATATTAATACACACAGCATAGACAGACATACATACAGAAACACAGAGATATTCACAGATATAAAAATAGACAACACAGACAGATAGACAATCATTTAGACTGACACATATGCAGAAACACAGACGAGTACACTCACACACAGATAAATAGAACCATATATATTATATATATATATATATATATATATATATATATATATATATATATATATATATATATATATATATATATATATATATATATATATATATATATATATATATATATATATATATATATATAAACAGACTATCAGACATATTAGCACATATAGTCACACAGAAGTCACACCCAAATACATACAGAAATGCACTCAGAAATACAAATAAACAAAACAGACACACCCAAATGCACACAGAAAGACACTCACAACTACACACCATACACATACATACAGAGACAGAAAAACTATTGACGTTATATAAAAGACAGAGGGGAAATTATAAATCCGGGAAATAATTTAAAGGAAAGAGGGGAAACGAAATAGAACTTTAAAAATAAAGAAAATTAAAGTGAAAATAAAGAAAAGAGGAAATTAAAACAAAGAATCAAAACAAAAGTGACGTAATGAAATAAAAATAAATTAAATATAAGTGAAAACCAAGCAAAGAAAACCAGAGAAAGAGAGACAGAGAGAAAAAAAAAGGTGGCGGGAAAGAGAGAAATATAGAAATAGAAATAGAGAGAGAGAGAGAGAAAGAGAAAAAGGGAGTAAGATAGAGAAAGGGATGTATAGAAAGAGAAAGAGAAATAGAGATCGAGAGAATGAGAAAGAGGAATAGAGAGAGAGAAATTTGCTTGCACAAAAGTATTCATTTTTAGAAATATTTTCCTTAATCATTAATCTTAATCATTACAAAAAAAAAAAAAAATAAAAAATAAAATAAAATTACCAAAAGGTGCAACAAGATAAAAGAAAGAAACAAATGGAAAAAGAAAGAGATTGAGAGAGTGAGAAAGAGGGAGAAAGAGAAAAAGAGTGTGAAAAGAGAGAGAGAGAGAGAAAATAAAGAAAGACAAAATCACACATGAGTCTATAAAAAAATAAAGAAAAAAACAAATGAATTTAAAACCTTGAAAGAGTATGTATGTGTGTGTATGCATGCATTTGTTTGTATTTTTGTGTATACGTGTTTGTCTGTGTGTGAGAGAGAGAGATCAAAATAATGTGTTTATCTCAAAATACACAAAATAAAAAACAAATAATTGCATTGAGAAAGAAATATTGAGATAGATAGATAGATAGATAGATAGATAGGTAAATAATCAAAGAGATAAAAACAAATAAAGGTAAAGATAGATAGATAGATAGATAGATAGATAGATAGATAGATAGATAGATAGATAGATAAATAAATAAATAAATAGAGAGAAAGAGAGAGAGAGAGGGAAAGAAAGAAGAGAGTGAATCTTCTCCCAAAATAAAATTTTTATGCCCTTGTTTAAAATAGATAAAAAAAAGCATTAAAGAGCTGTTAATTTGCCTTTTAAATGTTTAAAGGAGTCGTCCTATCCAATCCGTCATATATTTAAGCGTAATGAAAACTTAACTATGAGAACCGCGCGCATATATATATATATATATATATATATATATATATATATATATATATATATATATATATATATATATATATATATATATATATATATATATATATATATATATATATATATATATATATATATATATATATATATATAATATATATATATATATATATATATATATATATATATATATATATATATATATATATATATATATATATATATATATATATTAATAATAGAGGAGTTCTTAGGGAACCTAATTTTAAATATAAATAAACTTGCAAAGAAAACTGATAAATTCATTTTATAGCAAACGTTTCGTATTTATTACAATTCATCTTCAGTGCTGAAAATAGAATGAACAAAATTTTATTACAAAAAACATTGGATCATTTTTTTTTTTTTAATATAATTAATGAAAATATGTGAAGCTTAAAAAATTTTTAAAATAGTAGTTTTAA
>SEYY01000935.1:303596-308596 GCA_009176605.1 Armadillidium nasatum
TTTAAAGTGATAACAAATTTTTCAAGGTTTAAAACGATAACGGTATTCCCTACCTGACAATCTATTGGTTGTGTAATTTATATAAGAAATGGTACCCGACATGATTAACTGATAGAACATCTTTAGTAGAAAAGCAAGAAGATAGATGTCTAGTTTTATGATATAGTTTAACTGATTTCTTAGTTGTTAGCAGATATGAGATGTGCATCAATAATGCCTATTAGGCATTTTTATCAAAATCAGCTGCATTTGACCTTTTAAAAAGAAAATTAATGCCTTCGAACTTATTGATGATTTTTTCATTATTTTTAGATTTTGGTGATGAAGGTTTTGTTAAATGTTTTTCAATTCCCAGCCATAGTTCAATTTAAAAGCTCTATTTGTATGAGTTTTAACAATTATTATTATTATTTTTATTATTATTATTATTATTATTATTATTATTATTATTATTATTATTATTATTATTATTATTATTATTATTATTATTATTATTATTATATATTATATTATTATTATTATTATTATTATTATTATTATTATTATTATTATTATTATTATTATTTTATTATTATTATTTATTTTACTATTATTATTATAACTATTATTATTATTATAACTATCATTATTATTGTTAATATCATTATTATTATTATTATTATTATTATTATTATTATTATTATTATTATTATTATTATTATTGTTATTATTATTATCATTACTATTATTATTATTACTATAATTATTATTAATTTCAATCAAAAGGAATTTTTAAAATTTGATATTTTAATAATAAATGGAACATATAACAATCATACTGTATGAAAAACATATTTTCACTAGTAACTAAACAGTTATTATATTATTATTATTATTATTATTATTATTATTATTAATTATTATTATTATATTATTATTATTATTTTATTATTATTATTATTATTATTATTATTATTATTATTATTATTATTATTATTATTATTATTATTATTATTATTATTATTATTATTATTATTATTATTATTATTATCATAAGCAATAAGCAGTTCAGAAGATATATCTTAATATGTCATTAAAAAATTAATATAATAATAATTTATAATCTTTTAATTAATAATTAATCATAATTAAAAATAACTAACAATATATTTTTATTATTATATATCTAATCTTTAAAGTATTTTAAAATCTTTAAAAAAAAAAAAAAAATTAAATCTTTTCTTTTTTCAAACTAGTGACGAATTCATATTAGGGTTCCTATACTAACTATCATGGATTCGCACCAGGGTACTCACACTTATCTTCATCTTCGAAAGATTCTCAAAATCCAAAAATTTGTCTAGAAAGTGAATAACGAAGATGGTTTCAATTCACCCAATTACTCTTATCACCTTCTTTACTTTTATCATCATCCTGGAAGCACTGGACGCTATATACTATATATATATATATATATATATATATATATATATATATATATATATATATATATATATATATATATATATATATATATATATATATATATATATATATATTATATATATATATATATATATATATATATATATATATATATATATATATATATATATATATATATATATATATATATATATATATATATATATATATATATATATATATATATATATATATATATATATATATATATATATATATATATATATATATATATATATATATATATATATATATATATATATATATATATATATATATATATATATATATATATATATATATCAATTAATTAGTGGGTGTTTTATCTTCTGATCTTGAATTTGACAATTGTTTCGTCACCTCTGTTGCTATATTCCGATTTAAATATCTAAAGACCGGTTTAAATTAAAAGGATTCTATAAGACAAGTCTTTCAAATCTGTCTAAACACAAGACCAGTATTAAATTTAACATACGATCAAGTTTTACAGGAAAACTTTATTATTATTATTATTATTATTATTATTATTATTATTATTATTATTATTATTATTATTATTATTATTATTATTAATATTAATAATAATATTATTATCATTATTGTTATTACTATTATTATTATTATTATTATTATATTATTATTATTATTATTATTATTATTATTATTATTATTAATATTATTATTATTATTATTATTATATTATTATTATTATTATTATATTATTATTATTATTATTATTATTATACATTATTATTTTTATAATTACTATTGTTAATATTATTATTATTATTATTATTATTATTATTATTATTACAAAAATTTAATCATGTTTTATAAGAGAAAATAGTAAGGAATAGACATTTATTATAACAAATCATTTTGTGATTAGAATTAACATGAATTATAATTAAGTAAACAAACCTATCCTATATCTAACTCAGTAAAATAATCCTTAAACTAACCAAACCTAAGTCTAACATGAGATAACATAACCAAACCTAAGTCTAACACGAGATAACCTAACCAAACCTAAGTCTAACACGAGATAACCTAATCAAACCTAAGTCTGACACGAGATGACCTAACCAAACATAAGTCTAACATGAGATAACCTAACTAAACCTAAGTCTAACACGAGATAACCTAACCAAACCCAAGTCTAACATGAGATAACAAACCAAACATAAGTCTAACACGAGATAACCCAACTTAAACCAGCCTAGTCAAATTTTCTTCAATTTAAGAAAAATAATATAAGGTAATCTGTTTTAATTGAATAAAATACCTAACGTAAATTATCCTTAGATGATTTCCCTTCCTAGCCAACATAAGCTATTCAGATGTAACTCGTTCTAAAACAGAATTATCTACTTTAAAGTAACATCTGATTTAATAAAATCTAACCCCATATTACATAAAATGGTCCAATCTAATTTAACTAGCAAAACAAAATATATTTAGTCAATTCACACAATCTAACCCTCAACATAACTCATGTAGATACTAACATAATTTAATTTAATAAAACCTGTCATAACATTGCCTAGCTAAAATTGAAATTTTTTTTTTTTTTACACACACATATATATATATATATTATATATATATATATATATATATATATATATATATATATATATATATATATATATATATATATATATATATATATATATATAATGAGACAAGTACTGGGTGGGTGGAGGAGGATATTTCAACATCCTCAGTGTTGAAAATTCTTGGTTATATTTATAAAAAATAAATTCGGGTAATATATATATATATATATATATATATATATAATATATATATATATATATATATATATATATATATATATATATATATATATATATATATCACCATACCCCAGGTAGGACTTTCGTCCTGTCAGTAGGATCTTCCGAGGAAGATCCTTGGGTTTCTTGGGCCCACGGCGGATACCGCTGGCTGGGCCAGGCCTATCGCGGTATATATATATATATATATATATATATATATATATATATATATATATATATATATATATATATAATATTATTTTAACAGAACGCCACACTCATATATAATATATATATATATATATATATATATATATATATATATATATATATATATATATATATATATATATATATATATATATATATATATATATATATATATATATATATATATATATATATATATATATATATATATATATATATATATAACCTTAATTTGTCAAATAATAGAAAAGAAGCACGAAGATTTTCTTCCGTCTTCACCACAAACTATTAAAACATTGATCTTCAAAACATGTGCTTCTAATTTTGCATCCTGTTTTGGTAAGTTGTTGCTTCTCTATCAACCTCAACTTTCCATTTCTGTGCTGGCGTACGGTTCTGATGGTATCTTTGCTGCCGTTCTCAAAACTTATGCTTCTGAGCTTGCACCCTACCCTTGTAAACTATTTCGTCTTTGTCGGTTTATTCGACCTACCCTTCTTTCTGGAAGTTCGAGTTCATTTGGCATGTACAGAAGAAAGGGATCTCTCTCAACCTTCTCAACCGTCTCAACCCACTCAGCCCTGCAACCATCGTCTCATTGATTTAATCTTTGCCCTTTTAAAAGTTTTTAAATCTACCCTTAATGGGAAGATTTGGATGCATCTTTAATCTTTAAACTCTTTTAAATCTTTTAACATTCAATCTTAAATGGCTTGGACAAAGAATGCTTTACTGATGATCTTTCGTTTCTCTCTTACTCTTGGTTGTCCAATTTTTCATTTTCATGTAACTGTAGATACATAAAGAACTTTCGAAAGATAGTTTCAAAGTTTTGATTTCTAAACTTTATTCTTTCGGTATCTATCTTTCTCTCTGCAACCTACTCTCATACTTCCCTTCCTGTAGTTTAATAGCACCTGTTGTAGATGGCCACTGTACGTCCTTTAAATTTATATAATGGTCTTCCTTAGGTTCTGTTCTATTACCTTCTCTTTTTCTACTTTGTTTTAATTTTTCTTTACCTGTCTTTTCATAGTCTGTCACTACTGCTATTCCGCTGACTCTACACTTTAATACTCGTTACAATTGAAAGAAAACCCACTCAACAGCATTTAGTTAATGTTAGAGGGTGCTCTTGAAGCAAAAGATATTCGATATTTCTCATTTCTCAAGCTGGAGAGAAGGTCAGATAGTTCTCTTTAATGACTCATTATCTCAGTTCCTTCCTCCATCTACATAATCATCCATAAAGCTATAAAATCTTCATTAAAAAAGGTCACATAATTCTCTTCAATGACTCATTATCCCAGTTCCTTCCTCGATCCACTCGTCATAATCGTCCATAAAGCTATAAAATCTTCATTAATAAAACTCAAGTCAAACCTCCTTCAGTTCTAAATATTATTAGTGTCTCCTTTTGAAGTGATTAATCTATCTATCTTGGAAGGAACACATTATCTCTCTTTCTAAAGAATCTTCTTAGAAGGTGGGTGCTTTGAGGAACCTGAATTTCAGTTTAGATGAAGAGAGGTGGTGTTCACCAAA
>SEYY01000935.1:311096-313596 GCA_009176605.1 Armadillidium nasatum
TCTTTTCTACAGGTACTACAATGGCAGGTGCTCGAGAGAATTGCCTCTCGCATTCCTCCTCCATTGCGTCGTCCTCGTTGCACTAGGGGTGCCCTGCTTTCGCACCAATTTTGTGTGGAAGTGGGAAATCCCAGGCTAGCCCGTTGTGGTACCTCTTTCTTTCCAGCCACCTCTATTCTGTGGAACTCTCTACCTTCATCTATTTTTCCTCCTGTATTTAATCTTCCACTCTTCAAGGCTTCCGCCTGCTCCCACCTGAGGGCTGTGCGTTAGGTGTGTGTGTGTTTAAACGAGTCTTCTCTTCCGTGTGTGCATGCCCCCTCCTTGAAAAGGGCTCTGCCCGTGAGTGGTGGCGTTCTGTAAAAAAAAAAAAAAAAAAAAAAAAAATATATAATATATATATATATATATATATATATATATATATATATATATATATATATATATATATATATATATATATATATAATATATATATATATATATATATATATATATATATATATAATATATATATATATATATATATATATATATATATATATATATATTATATATATATAATAATAGCGAGAATGACCAAAACAAATTTAAACATTTTAATATTTAATAATGATTATTAGTCGACTAGTTTCCTGAGGATGATGCAAATGATCTAAAGTCCTAAATGAAATACCTTCATGCTCAGCAATACGTGTGGAAAGGTTTCGAACTCTCTTTCCTATGTAGGTGGAATCACAGCCATCCGCACTTGTATTTATATACTACTGCTGTTTACCTTTAAATTTAAAATAATTCTCAATTTTGTTTTCACTATAGAAAATATTAATATAAATTTGAACTGGGGAAATCTAGTTTGCAAAAGTCCATCAATTTTACGCCTAATTTCATAAATTCATTTTCCCCATGAAAGTTAATTAACTTTAATATACAAAATATTATTTGGAGCTGTTAATTTTGCCGTAGATTTTTCTTCAAATTTTACTGAAAGTAATTTCCGAAAAGTTTAGTCAGTTATAAATTCTTGGAACCCATTCTTCAGAAATAATGTCTTCCGGAAATGTAGTTTCTTCGTGATATTGACGTAAGATGAGTGAATTTTGTATCTTCTATCAAAATTCATTTTAATTAAGTTGATTTTAAAAATATAAGAATGAAGGAATTGAATTTTATTGTCAATCTGATAAAAGGTGATTTCCTAAAGACACTGGTGTTAAATTTGTTGATTTTCTTGCATATGTTGATGTGAAGAAATGCCTAAAGAATTATTTTGCTCCACATCAACAGTGAATTTAGTATTATGATGTTTTGCGTTAATATATTGTAAAATTTATTAGTATGTTCGTTGAATTTAAAAAGAAGAAAGAAGTCATCACATACCTCCGGGTAAAATATTGGTTTGAATTCTGCCGGATATTCATGAAGCCAAATTTTTTCTATAAAAACACATAAAGATGTTGCTAAGAGTAAGACCCAAAGGACTTCTCATAGCAACATCATCAACTTGTATATAATAAATTTCATTAAACAAGAATATAACACTTTTGGTTGGTATATTAAGTAATTCCTTAAAGCTTTGAATAATGAATAATGAATAATGAATAATGAATTTAAGCAATTTCCAAAGTTTCTTCTAGTGGCACATTAGTAAACAAATTTTGTACATCAAAACTTGCAATAAAATAATTATTGGCATTTGGAAACTCTATTATTTCAATGACGAATGAAAATTTGTCCTTTACTGAATATTCATTTTTGGTTAAATTTCCTAAAATTGGTACGAAAATTTTTATCAGTTTGTAATTTACAGTGCCAATAGTTGATAAGATTGGTCAAACAGGGCAGTCAGGTTTGTGCACTTTTGGAAGTCAATACAAAATTCCTTGATTGACTCCAGAGTAATAAAGAGAAGAAAATGTGTTTTCGTCAATTTTCTTTAAAATTTTTAATTTTCTGAGTAATCTATTTAATTTATCTTTAACAGAACATGATTTTTTATCAATTTCCCGTAATGACCTCAAATTTGGTTATGTCAGAAGTATGTTTGATACTTTATTAATGTAGTTCTTTCAATCCAGAATCACGACGCCAATTCCTTTATCTGGTTTAGTAATTATTAAATCTTTTTTTTTATTAGTAGAAAGTTCCTTCAAGCTTTTGATATCCTCTTTAGAAAATACATGACCAAATTTCTTGGGATTAAATTTGCGTTAAGTCGTGAATGCGAAATTTCTATCATCATTAAATATGATTTTCTGTTTCTCTTCCGAAAATTTAAACATTGGTGATTTATGCAACTTTCTCAAAAGCTTCTCAAAATGGAATAAATATTTTCATATATTTAATTTCTGAGGAATAATTTCAAATTTTAATCCTTTAGCGAGAGTGCTCTTAGTATTTACATTATACTGAAAGGAATTGTAATTAAAAATTACCGAATTAGAATTAATATTCTCTTGAAGTGAAGAAATTAACAAAGATAAAAGTTTCTTGTGTTTTT
>SEYY01000935.1:328596-331096 GCA_009176605.1 Armadillidium nasatum
TGGTTTAACTCTACTTGTTCTCGTGCAATTCACCGCAGGGATGATGACTTCAGAGATTACCTTCATCTTCAAAGCCCAGAAACTCATTCAACTTGTATTTCATTCCAGAATCGTGCAAAATCTCTACTTCGTGACACCAGAAACTCTTTTTCTCCTTCGTAAATGCACTAATCTTTTTGGTTCCTCTTCCTCTCGCCATTTCTGACATTTTGCAAAAAAAAAAAAAAAAAAATAAAAAAAAAAATAAAAAATAAAAAAAATTAAAAAAAAATAAAATATTTTTTTTTTTTTAAACAAAACGTCAACTCTAAATTTGCTTCTTCCTCTTTCCTTCCTCTAGTATCTTCTGATAACTCAAATGTACATTACCCTGAAAAGGGGCTACAAAGGGGATACACATTGGTTTCCATTGAACCCCATGTCGTTTTACCTTCTATTAAAACTGAACTCTTTGCTCAAACTTTTTACTCAAACTTTACCCTAGACAATTCCCGAGCTATTCTTCTTCCTTCAACCCCCTCCAACTGATTTATTCCAAATATTATAATTTCTTCTAAAGACGTCATTCCTGCTCTCTCCCTAAGCTTAAAACTAAGAATGCTTATGGTTTTGATGATATTCCCCTTGCGGTTCTCAAAACTTGTGCTTCCGATCTTGTACCCTGTCTTAGTAAACTATTTCGTCTCCGTCTCCCTACTTCGACCTTCCCTTCTTGCTAGAAACGTACGCCAATTCAGTCTGTGCCGAGGAAGAGGAGACCCTTTGAACCCTCTAACTATCATCGTATTTCTTTAACCTCAGTTCTTTCTAAAGTTTTCGAATCTTTCCTTAACAGAAAGATTTAGGAAAATTCTTTCAATAATCTTTGATCGACAATCTTTCGTAAAAAAACACTCTACTGTGATGACTTCTTTCCTTCTCTCTAACTCTTGGTCTCCGATCTTTGCTATTGAGTTAGACATATCGAAAGCCTTCGACAGAGTCTGATACAAAGCTTTGATTTCCAAACTT
The DNA here is from genome assembly GCA_009176605.1 of Armadillidium nasatum. NCBI lineage: Eukaryota > Metazoa > Arthropoda > Malacostraca > Isopoda > Armadillidiidae > Armadillidium > Armadillidium nasatum. The sequence goes on from SEYY01000935.1 coordinate 329,608, forward strand.
CCCTCTTTCCGAATCTATCCTTCTCTCTTTGACTTTCTCTCTGATTTTTTTTCCTCTCGTTCTACAGCAACTCTTGTAGACGGCCACCATTCTTCCTTCAAATCTGTAAATAGTGGTGTTCTTGAAAGATCTACCCTATCCCCAACTCTTTTTTTACTTTTCATTATTGACCTTCTCTCTATGTTACTTCACCACCTATATCCACTCATATGCTGATGACTTCACCTTTCATTACTCCAGCAGTTACTTGACGCAAGAAGAATGGCCTTGCAGCAAATGACCTCTGATCTTTTTGGTACTTCAAAATGGAGCAGAGAAAACATGGTCATTTTCAATGCCTCAAAAACTCAATTCCTCCATCTTTCTACTCGACTCAACCTTCCACACAACTATGACATCTTCTTCGAAAATACTCGATTCAAACGTTCATCTCTTCTCAATATTCATGGTGTTTCTTTCTCTCGAGATTTTTCTTGAAAGGATCACATTTACTTCTCTTTCTAAACAAGTTTCAAAGAGTTTGGAATTTCTGAGGAGCCTTCGTGTGTGTGTGTGTGTGCTTTTTTTTTACGCCATCCCAGTTGCATGTTCTTTATAGGGGTATTGTTCCCAATGTATGGAGTACGCCTCACATATCTGGGGTGGTTTCAAACATACAGCTCTTCTCGAAAAGCTCGATTCATGGACTTTTCGTTTTATAAACTCTTTTCTTCTTTTCTGCTCTTCTGAATTCTCACGTGGCATACCTCCTCCATTGAGAAAGGTTCGTGCGGCATGACTTTTTTCACAGTCTCATCCTTTCTCTGTCCAACTCTTCAACCCCAAATTTAATCGCTCTGCTCAATCTTACATGTACTCTACTGGTAAAGTCTGGAACACACTTCCTTTATCTGTTTTCCCAACTTCCTTTGACTTCCACATTTCTAAACGCCTTGTATCGGGTCATGTCGGCCATTAAAAACCAGATCTCAGCTATTTCCCCAACTCTGGTGGAAACTGGTAGGATTCTGGCGTTTGCCCACCAAGATAATATATAGATATATAGATATATAGATATATAGATATATATATATATATATATATATATATATATATATATATATATATATATATATATATATATATATATATATATATATATATATATATATATATATATATATATATATATATATATATATATATTATATATATATATATATATATATATATATATATATATATATATATATATATATATATATATATATATATATATATATATATATATATATATATATATATATATATACTGTATATACTTAGGAAAAATGCATACAGAGCGTTTAATGTACGCTTTACATATTTGAATACATTTAAATACTCGTAGAACTCATACGTCTATAAAAATATTGAAGAACTTGCAATTTATCGCCCTACAATTTGCCTATTGCAATGATAAAAAAAAAGGTGAAAAAATTCCAGTTACATTTCAAAGTACAAAAAAATA
>SEYY01000935.1:338596-343596 GCA_009176605.1 Armadillidium nasatum
TTGTATACCACACGGCAACACACCAATTCGACCGTCAATCCTAGTATAAATATCTTACAACCGACTCCGCTGAATGACAATATGACTTCTACAAGAGAAAAGTGTTTAATGCTCGATCACGTAACAAACGTGTGAGCTCTGCCTTATTAAATAATAATAATAATAATAGTTATAATAATATTAATAATAATAATAATTATAATAATAATTATTATTATTATTGTTATTATTATTATAGTTATTATTATTATTATTATTATTATTATTATTATTATTATTATTATTATTATTATTATTATTATTATTATTATTATTATTATTATTATTATTATTATTATTATTATTATTATTTATTTTATTATTATTATTATTATTATTATTATTATTATTATTATTATTATTATTATTATCATTATTATTATTATTATTATTATTATTATTATTATTATTATTATTATTATTATTATTATTATTATTATTATTATTATTATTAATTATTACTAAGAATGAGAAAATCACTCTAAGTCCGCTGATTTACAAATCACTGTATCGTTTTTCCATGTAGATTATGTAAATACACACACAAACTAAATGATACACATAACGTAACGTAATAAGGTACACGTAACTTTGAACGAAAATGACCAATCGGATTTTGGAGAAGGAAAATTCTACTTACAAATTTTGCTAACGTTTTAGGAAAAAAATATTCCGAAATGGGATATCTACTTTGTCTCTACTGTCTCCACTCTGTCTCCACTCTGTCTCCACTCTATCTCCACTCTGTCTCTACTCTGTCTCCACTCTGTTTCCACTCTGTCTCTACTCTGGGATAGACGATGCAAAACTATAAATAATAATAATAATAATAATAATGAAAATATTCACTGAAAACCACCAAAAAAAAAAAAAAAAAAAATCTAAAAAAAAATTCCTAAAAAAAAATTTACTGAAAAGAAGTTACTAAATAATTCACTGAACAAATTCACTAAAAAGCTTTACCAAAAAAAAATATCAATGAAAAAATTCACTGAAAATTTTCACTAAAAAGTTCGCTGAGAAAAGTTACTAAGAAAAAAAAAAAAAAAGTATGGCAATTACAGATTAGTTTTACTCTCATTTAAATGGAGATGTATTGGCATTTCAATTTAAACTTAATGTTTTATAAAACTGTGAATACAAATGCAGAGAACAAAAAACAATTTTCTTTTTAATAAATAAAAAAAAAAAATAAAAAAAAAAAAAAAAAAAAAATAATACTAATTCTAAATAATAATAATAACAAATTCACTTTCTGTTTTTGACACGGAAATTTCGAGAAAAATAGCAATCCATCAATGTCACCATCAAACATACTCGTACATATATAATATATATATATATATATATATATATATATATATATATATATATATATATATATATATATATAATATATATATATATATATATATATATATATATATATATATATATATATATATATATATATATATATATATATATATATATATATATATATATATATATATATATATATATATATATATATATATATATATATATATATATATATATATATATATATATATATATATATATATATATATATATATATATATATATATATATATTCTCATTCTTATTCATTCAAAGGAAGAAGTTTTGCTCTGATAGACGGGCTAGATAGAATATTTCACTCTCTGCTCATCTTAAAATATACTCATAAAACATTATAGAACAGGGTACTCAATATGGGGGATGCACTCCCCTGGGGTGACCTGAAGAGAATTTCATTGGGGGAGGGGACGTACTAAAATGTGAAAAAACAAGACAAACAATGTGAGACAAACCATAAATTTATTACAAACGTCTTTAAACTTACAAACAAGCTAATCATGTTCTTCTGAGTGTTGATTTCCAATCCTTGTTTTTGAGGTTTTTACTCCTAGGAAGGATGTTGATCTTGCCAGTGAAACCCGCATTTTCTTTCATATAATCTGTAAACATTCTTTATAAAAATTTTCCAGAAGATTATGCTTCTTCAAGTTTTGGTTTCAACTGATAATCCTGAAGTTGTTGTATGATGAAGGGATGTGCTTGCTAACCCTGTCTCTGCAGCACTCTCTCTCTCTCTCTCTCTCTCTCTCTCTCTCTCTCTCTCTCTCTCTCTCTCTCTCTCTCTCTCTCTCTCTCTCTCTCTCTCTCTCTCTCTCTCTAGTAACTGACCTGTTGGCCTTGCGTTCGAGTACAGTCGGAGGAGATCCTTTGAGTTAGTCTGCATGACAATCTTTTATGAGCATTTTCTCTGTGGTTTCCTTTTTGTACTGTCGTGGCGCGGAGGTAACACTCTGTCTTACCAGCTTAAGAGTCAGAGTTCGAATCCCCTGTTAGATGACTTTATACTTTCTATATATATATATATATATATATATATATATATATATATATATATATATATATATATATATATATATATATATATATATATATATATATATATATATATATATATATATATATATATATATATATATATATATATATATATATATATATATATATATATATATATATATATATATATATATATATATATATATATATATATATATATATATATATATATATATATATATATATATATATATATATATATATATATATATATATATATATATATATATATATATATATATATATATATATATTCGAGGCAGGGACTGTGCCTTCAGGAATTTCCGTCGTCTTCAAACTTCAGAATATGAAGATTCATAAACTTCACCTCGAAATTGTACTAAATCTCTCCTACATAAACCTAAAAAACTCTTTTTCTCGGAAGAAAATATAACAATCTTTCTGGTTTCAATTCAACACGATCTTTCTGCAATTTTGTCAAAATTGTCAACTCAAATTTTTCCTTTTCCTCACTCAATCTATTAGTTTCTTCAGAAACCACAACCGTATTACCTTCTGCTAAACATCATTCTTTACCGTACGTCTTTGCCTCTAACTCTATTTTGGAAGATTTCCAAATTATTACTCTTTCTTCACCTCCCTCCAAACTCAACTGTTATTCCTTTTAAGGTCAGCTCTCATTTTATATATATATATATATATATATATATATATATATATATATATATATATATATATATAATATATATATATATATATATATATATATATATATATATACTAGACGCATTTCGGTATTACGATTTTTGAAGCATTAACTTAGTATTATTAAATCAAAATAATTATAGTAATTGATAGTAACATGAAATTTTTGTTCGCTACCTGTTTCGTATCCTGATATATATATATATATATATATATATATATATATATATATATATATATATATATATATATATATATATATATATATATATATATATATATAATATATATAATATAATATATATATTATATATATATATATATATATATATATATATATATATATATATATATATATATATATATATATATATATATATATATATATATATATATATATCCCTTCTATTTAGGAGTATACATGTTTTTGGCTTCATCATAAAATATTTCTTAAAAGTTTATTATTACCACAATAGATAAATAGTATTGGAAGATTATATTATTATCAACCTAATTTAATACTAGCTAACTTTGTGTGTATATATATATATATATATATATATATATATATATATATATATATATATATATATATATATATATATATATATATATATATATATATATATATATATATATATATATATATATATATATATATATATATATATATATATATATATATATATATATATATATATATATATATATATATATATATATATATATATATATATATATATATATATATATATATATATATATATATATATGATTGCGACAAATAAACGGCTACAATATTGCAAACAAATTTGTCTTGAAAATGGACATGAAAATAATTAAAAGATATGGACAAAATTTGGACAATGATATATATTATATATATATATATATATATATATATATATATATATATATATATATATATATATATATATATATATATATATATATATATATATATATATATATATATATATATATATATATATATATATATATATATATATATATATATATATATATATATATATATATATATATTACTGATAAGAAAATGGAAAATATTGAAACTATCTAAAAAACATTTGTTAATTACAAAGTCAATAAATAAGAATCTATAATCTTTGTTTTCTTTTGTTTTTGTTTTTTTGTTTTTTCGTTTTTTTTTTCTTTTATCAGAAAAGATTTAGCTTCTTCGGTTTCTGTTAAAAACTATTCCGATAAGCCCCATTATGAAAGTTGCCAGATTCTTGGTTCAAGGTTGACAGATAATATTTCTGTTATCATTATTTTTATCATAATTGAATCTTTGTTTGCTTTTTCTTCTCACAAGAACAAATTTAAATTTGAGGAAAAAAAAAAAAAAAAAAAAAAAAAAATAATTTAATATTGTTTGCAAGTTCAATTCTCAAAAATAAATCCAAACATGGTAACCCCTGCATCTCTAAAAATCTCTAAAATCTCTAAAAATCTCTATAAATCTAAAAAGAGCTTTAAAAAGCTCTAAAATCTTTAAAAATCTCTAAAATCTCTTTAAAAATCTCTATAAATCTATAAATCTCTAAAAATCTCTAAAACTATATACGAGAAAATTACTGAATGATTGAATTATTCCAATGCTTCCATTGCAGATGTCATATCAAGGTGATCGGTGCTTTGAAACACCTACTAATTAAGTTGATACAAAATATGATTTAAATCACAAAAATTAAAAACAAAGTGAACTGGAGAATAATTTCAACACTTTAAAAGTTATTTTCACAGTAATAATCTCTTTGATATCAACAGGACAATTCAATGTTTTTCACCTTACCTTTTGTGATTTCCATAATGAAATATAATATTGTTTAATTGGTTTCAAAACCTCCTTGAAA